>JAPYZR010002696.1:0-25682 GCA_030522945.1 Trichopria nigra
GTTTTATGATTTTTCAAAAAATAGCCGCCATTTTGTTAATTTTCAAAATTTCGTAAAATTTCAAAATTGCAAAGAAAGAACATACAAAACACTACAAAATTGAAAAAGCAGAATGTTAAAATGTTGATTTTTAATGAAAATGAAAAGAGAAGTTAGGAAAATCGTTAAATTTTCAAGTGCTCGTAACTTGGTGAAAAAAAATTTTTTTGCAATACAAAAAAATACGTGTCCCTTATTTTTCATTAACAAACAACATATTTCAATATTACGTAAATTGGTTACTTGACCATGTTCGGCCTGGATGATTTCATATGGAATCGGTCAGTAAACATTTTTTTTTGCATTTTGCTAGTTTTACTTTAGGGACGGACTGTCATCGTATAACACGCTCGCACCGTAAGTGTAAAAAAAGCGTACAGCACGGATTATGCAAATCGGTACCATTTTTCAATAACAATCAATTAATTTCTTATTCACGGTCGCTACGAGAAAACGATTAATGTAAACCAAAGAAGGAACGAATGTTTATTTAAGCTTACAGTTTAACCCCAGGAGACAAGAAAAAATGGAAATTCCGAACAATTTGCGCTAATTGGACGTCCGAAAAGGGCCGCGTCGTATCCTGCGACACTTCAAACACCGCGGACAGCTGGCGCGTATTCAAATTACCGAAAATGAGCGTACATAAAGTTGCATATTTATGCACATTAGCGTCGCATCGAAATTACCGAAGGCTCTTTTTGTTTTTTTTTTCGATGCCTCCTGGACGAGGACGTCCGAGTCGCAGGTCGCGGTCGGAAAAATTGCGCGAACGAGTTCTGCGAGTTTCGCGATTGCGGTCCATGTCATTATTTCGAGCAGCTTCTGATGCTTATACGCACGAAACGGTGGAACGGAACGGAATGGAACGACGGCACGACAACCTTATCCTGAAGCTTATCGCTGAAGGAGGGCCTCTGCTAGTCCATTCTGATGTTCTCGCTACTGACTGACAACGATTGACGACAACTGCAATTTTTTATATATATATTTTTTCTTCTTTTTTTTTTTTAAGGTTTTTACTTTCTTTCTCCTCGCGTAACATCCAGTTATTAAGTAATCACTACCAGAGATTAGCTGAATGGCGAAATTAATTACGACAGAATATCCAGCAATTACGCTGGGGAGGTCCTAATATAAAGTTTTCGTGTGTATATCCTTCGTGTTTACCGAATTCGCGAGAGATTGTAATAAATTGCGGACTAACGGAAAACAAAATTATACGTTACGAGGATGCTGAAGAACAGGAACTCATACCTTAACTCCTTAACACCTGCGTCTCAAGTTTTAGTCGTGACGTTTCAAACTGCAGTATGGAAAGAATTTCCATGCAAACATAACCTAACCAACGAACTATAATCTTATTTACTTCAAGAATTCTACAATAAATCCTAGATATCTAGGAATCAAACGAGAATTAATGAGGGATTCATTAATTATGTGTTTGTTCGAACACCCGCAAATCTGAGATTTTGGTTTTTGAATCTAGTGTAACAATCTTGAAATTAAAAACGGATTGGGATTAATAAAAATGGATTCGTTTTGTTATTTTTGAATCCATTTACTTCGTCCATTTCGAATGCTTTCAAATCGAAAAATAATTCATCTAAAATACAAATACATCTCAATTCAATTTCATAAATAAAAATATATTACATTTTAATATAAGAAAGTACGGAAATAATAAAACCTAAAAATTTTAGAATTCTTCTCAATCATTTCGAAAACATTTTAATTCAAAAATGTAAAATTCTTAAATAAAGAAATAAATATTTTAAAATTAAGGGATAAGGTTAGAATTCTGATGCGTAGAAATTTATTGAAATGATGCATACAATTCTGAATCCGTTTAAATCCATTTTCGATTTCTGGCGTACAATCTACATCGAAAAATATTCAAATTTCTAATGGGGTTTGTATTGAATTCGCTTTCTTTATGCGTGCGGATGCAAAAAGAATATATCCAAGAGACAAAAATGTATTGAATAAATTCCAATCATTCAATTTTTCTTGCGACATTTACGATTTCTAATTTCCTGTTGAAGATTTCGCGACTATAATAACATTTCTAAAACAGCATGCATTAACATACATTTCAATACAATTTCGAAATGATTTGTACATTTTATGCGCTCAAACGTATAATTAATACTTCTTAAATCTCGTATGGTACACATTTTGTTTATTTTATCCTTGTTGACTCAGCATAAATCGAAATAAATAAAAAGTACTTTCAAATTTACGAAACTAAAATAAACGTACAATACTTTTTTTCAAGTATTAAATTTAACTTTTACATTTGATGTTTGAAAGAAATTTTTCATCTTATTAAAAGAAAAGTACAATCGTGTAAAATTTGTTTAAAAAATGTTTTTTCGTTAGCTTGAATTTATTATTCCAGGAAACACAAGCCTTTTTGAACAATTTTGCTAAAAAAAAAAAACTTACATTAATTTATCAATTGTTCATTTATCATTATTAATTATATATTATTTATTAATTTTGTTTATATACTTTATGGCTAATTTTGATTTTTAATAATTATTATTAAAATATTGTTAAAAATCAATTTATTGATTACGTTTCGTCCAGCCTTTAAACCGACGGCAGTGCTAGAAAAGAATTGTACGTCTATTGTATACGTGCTTATTTGGAAATCCAATGCTTACATACAATTTAAAAAGTTTGTTTGTGAAATGTTCTTGTTCTTTTGATTAAATAAACATTTGATATCAATACAAGTACGTATAATAAATACGTTCATACTTGCATACTGGACGTCCATTGCATGTCCGTTTTACGACCTTGAATAAACATTCTTGAACGTCCGAAAATAATAAATACCTAAGTTCATATGACGTCTACTTTACGAACGAGAAAAAACACTTTGAATGAATAAACATTTGACGTCCATATAAGTTCGTACAGTGGATATCCACTATATGTAATATTTTCATCCGCAATTGTACGTAAATTGATGTCATTATTACCCATTACAGACGTCTATATAACGAACGAAGATAAACTCTTTTAAATGGATAAACATTTGATGTGCAAATAAGTATACGTATAATAAACATCCATACATGTACGTGCAATGAACGTTCATTTCACGACCATGAAGTAAAACCCTCGAATTGCCCACCAAACATGAACTGTAAAATGACATCAAAATGCCTTCATTTTGATACTTCATATCAAAATTTTGACGGCTTCTTGGCGACAGTGTACAATTCGTGCTAGCTGGGTGCCGAAAAATTGATGTACATTCAATGTCCATATAAATGCGCAAATTGGACGTCCATATTGCGTCCATTTAACCAACGAAAACAAACTCTTTTAAATGGATTTTAAACATATGACGTCCATAGCATAACATCAGTTCGTCCAGTGGACATTTATACTTGTATGAATATAATGTTCGACTACAATTGTACGTATAATATTATCCATACAAAATGGATATCCATATTGCGACCACAAAAATACTTTTAAACATGAACGTACGTCCATGAAATTTCGACATCCAATGTTCTTGTATATTTCGTCTATGGACATGTGGACGTAAAATGGACGTAATACAGTCATCCAGTGCTATTGGAGATACTATCCATTGACTTTGTCCACGTAAGAACAGTGACCCCAAAAACCTTGATTTTTTGATAGTATACATTTTCAGAACTTTGAAAATGGACCACACCAACCAAACCTTAATAGTCAAATCGATTCTCTCTTATTCTTTATGTATTTAATCCGCGTAGAAAGTGCAAGCAGCCATAACGAACCCGCCAACGAGTGATCCGCATGAAAAATGTGGAAAAAGTGCTGAAAGTCGTAAAACAGCATCGAAAGTCGTTATCGCTGGTAAACATCATCGATTACCGACGCATCAAGTGGTAATTTTGACAAACAGAAATTATCGAACCGTGGAAATAATAGAAGGTGCTTGCAAACGAGATTTTCAGGCTGACTGACTTGATTCCGCCTACTGTTTATAAGATATGTGTATATCAGGTTTACGGAGTGTGCGCAATTACGGAGCGGCTACGGATTGCTTCTGGAATTTGCGGCTACCGTGACGCGTCTCGGTAAGTGGTTGTTGTTATACTTATGTACAGGTAATGTATATACATATATATGTGTTTTGTGTGTCTACGTGTGTATAAGTGTTGTACACGTAGCGTCTGAAATGTATCGTATATATACTCGGTTCGTTCTCGTCGCATCGTCGTCGAACCGCGGAACACGCTACCATTTATCACCGCGAAGACAGAATCGCTCTACCTCCTAGCGTCGACCTCCGCGCCTCACTCCACTTCACTCCAATCCAGACGTTCTCTCCTCTTCTTCTCTTCCTCGCCTGTCTCTCTCTTTCTCTCTCTCCTTCTCCCTGGATTTCTACTCCCTTCCGTCTCAGTTCTCGTTTTCGGCCGCTTCTGATTTAACAATGTGGGAACACCGCGAACTCGATTATCTTCCATTCCCCGGGCTTACCCCGCGAATCCCGCGCTGGATTGGAGGCGGGAACTCGCAATCCTCGTATAGCAATCGCGAAAGGAGGCACTCGCTCGAGGAGGAAGGCGAATCGCGAATATCGAACTCGCTATATATATTTTTCCTTCAATTATAACAAAGGAAAGTATGGACGGGAAAACGCAAAGTATCGTATTTCACCTTATCTCGATGGAGATTTTTCCACTCGGTACCCCTCTACATGCGCGCTAAGGCATGCCGCTGATGGACTGTGTTGTTCCACTCATTATGCGGTCTCATTGGATATACACCGGCGCAATGCTTCACAATCTTATCGTATATTTATAAAACTGCCTACTTATTTCGAACCTGCCTGCGAATTTGTCGGGACAGGGAATAGCAGCTCCACATTGAATCTCCACGCGTTATATAGCTTCGGAGGAATTCGAAAATGCTAATAAATGGTTTTACCTGTTACAAAATATTATAAACTCTGGAAATAGTATAAACATACTTTGCATTCGGTCTTCAATTCCGGTCTTCGCGAACGCCTAATTGAAGCTCGATGAAAATGTCTTAAACAAGATTAGAGAAAAAATTGTCTATGCGAAGACCGTGCATGAACCAAACTTTTGAAACTGATGAACGCAAGAAGTTTGATGAAAAGATGGACTCATCTTGTTTATTGTTGCTATTGATATTTACCAATATAAAACGTTTATTCGATAAAAAAAAATAGAAATCAGTACACTGGACACGGATTGAAACATGCAACATCGTCATTTAGAAAATATACTCGATTTTGAGCTACGAATTTCTGATAGAACATGGAATTGGACAAGTATTGTAAGAGAACAAATTGTACGGAGAAGAAGGTGTTTACAGTACCTCTAGAGTTAGAGGTGCTCTTCTGTAAAGAATTTCTGTAAGATTTACTTTAAAACAAATTGTTGAACTTCACAAAGTTAGCTTCGAGAAGTAATTTTTGATATATTCTAGAATCCTCTCTTGACATCTTGTCGAAGCTTTATGTTATGGTCCGTAACTCCTGCGATAGCTTCCAATTTGTTACTCGTGTGTTTCGAGGTAAAACGCAAATATTTAACTAATTATATATTTCTGTGATAACAATCTGCATCAATGCAAACGCGTTCACTTTCATTTCCTGGTAAAAATGCACGATAAACACGATAGAAAACTAGTTTTCTATGTTTCTTTGTCTATTTTTCTCAGAGTTATGGACAAAAACAACATAGAAAACCTGGTTTTCTATCATGTTGTATCGTGTATTTTATCCAGGGTTACGTTCAAGGGTTGATCAAGCTGTCATTCTCTAAATTTTCTATAGTGAACTGAATTCTATACTTGATTCCATGGACTTCTAAATGATAAAGTTTTATCAATAAGACTACAACTTCGAGCGAGATTTCACGATTATTTCACAAGCGTCTCGTTGATAAGATCGAGTGATATCGTGGATAAATCAGATTTGACGGAAATCTGATAAACAGTCAATGATTCTAATTGCCACCACTAAACCCAAAGACTCAATATTACTTTATGAAATTATGATCAGTATAGTTCATGAACAGATCGATTTGTTTTGCATTTAAGTACAGTCTCTATTCTGGCTCTGATTATAAACCTGATTTTTATAATTATTGATCAGGGAAAACGAGAGTCGTCTATATCAACTTTATGAAATGTTTAAACGAATTCTCCTAATGAATTCCTGACCTCTTGAGCTTTCGCAACGTGTTCCAATTTCCATTCTAAATATATATATTTTTTTTAAAAGCATAAAAACAAACATCTACATACTTAGTCATTATCAACAATATTATCGCGTGTATTCAAAATTGTAGTATTATTATGGAAAGCTTACATTGTTGCGCACATGGTATAAATAAACAAATCCAAAATATTAACTCATCAAACGGATAAGCATTTCTGATCTCTCGCGATGTTTCCTGACTTTCTGCCGATGCCCCTGATGATTCGATCACAGTCAACACCTGCACCGTATACGAGTGTGTTTTACAAGAGATTGCAGTATCGCCTAAAGGGAAAGAGAGTCACCGAAGAGATGCGAAAAATCCGTTAAATGCAACGGAAGCCGGGAGAAGAACGATTAATGAATGTTACCTTCCTACAGGTGCCAGTAATCTCGAGAGCTCTTCGAGTCGAGCAGACAAGTACTTATCTCTGTTTTGTGAATGTCCTTGCGAAACACTAAACACGGTATATTTCATTTTGAGTCATATAGTGTTTCTACGCTTTAACACAAAAATAAATATAATAACTAACGACAGTATAATCAAGTTACCTTTTAACGTCAATTTCAAGGTAAATCATTCAACCACATCATCTTCTTCACAAAAAAAGGAAGCATTAAATTTGAATTTAAAATTCGTCATGTTGAAAAGGCATTGGCTGTTATCCAGTGAAGGTTTCTTCACGAAATAAAACAAACGAAATAGTTGTTTCTACTATCTAAATAGTAGAATGTGATATACCTAACTATCTTAGATGGTTGTACTAGATTTAACAACATAATTTATTAAGGCTAGTGGTTTAATAGTAAACTGTACTATAAACTGCACTACAGTCGTATCGTATCCTACTATTTAAATAGTAGTTCCAACTATTCCATTCTTTTCCGCGTTGTAGTAAAATTACCTTCGCATTGAGTGAGATTTACTCCGCAACGGGCTCGCTTGAACAAGAGAAAAAAAAATCACTATACAAATTTTCCCCTAGCCATCCATCTTTTCAAATTTGGATGTTTTGCCATTTTTTCCTTGCTCTTCCTCTCGAAGTACATCGTTTTAATGACAAAATAAAACAGTTTTTTGTGAAATATAATCTCCATCTCTAAAAAGTAAATTTTACTCTATAGTAACTTAAACGATGTCGATAATATTGGTAATATGGTCAATGGACAATTAAAAACAAAGCAAACAAAAGTTATGACGTTTTGGACGTCGTGAAAAATTTATGATGTACAAATATACGTAGTATAAAATGTAGTAACTTATTTTAGATCTCTTTCTTATAATAAGTTACCGGACTATAATTGTATAGTAACTTATATATATTTCTCATTTACATAAAGTTACTAGAGTAAAACGATATAGTAACTTATTTATATTTCTGACTTGTGTAAGGTTACTAAAGTATAACTATATAATATCATACTTGAATCTCTCACTTATAGACATTTATTATTGCATAACTTTCTAGTAATTTATGCGAATCTCGTACTGATAGAAAGTTACTAGAACATAACTACATAGTAACTTTTACTCCAGGAAATGTTCACTGGTAAACGACCATGGACTGCTGTGTTAACACCAAATGAAGCATCAAAATAATTGATAAGAAAAATCCTAATGATTCAATAAGGATCCACTGTCTGGTGACTTATAGAAAATCACTAAAAGTTTCAACTATTTACTTTTTTTATTTTTTTTTTTTTTTTGTTGGCAATGCAATTATCAGGGTGAATGAGCGTTTTTCTAATCGGAAAAAAGTTTTGTTTTTTATTACCAAATCCTGCAAATATAGTCGGCCGTTCGCCGCCGCTCCGGTTCGCCAGTTCGCCGTTTGGTTTTAAAGCGAGCGAACCGTCGCTTATTCCTTCGCGAGGCCGCGGGTGGAGCGTTCTCCAAAGCGTGGAAAAGAACCTTCGGTATCTGTCACGCAAAGTACGTTCTTCGTTCCCATTGGTTCACCAAGCGGAGGCGAGCGTGAACGCCCCCGCGCACGCATCGAGCTCATGTACGCTTTCATGTCCGGTGACAATTCCACTTCGCCAATCTATCCCTCTCTCTCTCTATCTCTCATTCTTTCTTTATCTTTCTTATGCCGTCGCTTATACTAGTTTCTCTTCTGTTTTTTTTTAATTTTATTTCATTTTTCCTTCCTCCAGCCTACTCCTTTCCTTCTGACCATACGGAACCGCCATCTTCACACCGGCACTCCGTCTCGGCTCATAAATTTAAACCCGAGGCGGTAAAGCGGATTTTTAAAATAAAGAAATAAAATGGCGAATGCGCGATCTTATTAAAGGGTCTTTAAAACTAATTGGGGGATGCTCGTATCGAGAAGCCTTGCATGAATTATGCATTGGTTTGCTCAACAATTATTGCGTTACTGGATTTTAGCGTCGATTAAAAAAAAAAAGAAGAGGAAGGCAAAAGTGATAAGGAGGAACGATATTATTGGAAGGATGTTTGAATAACTTTTTTGCAGTTGGCTGCATAAAGTCGGGTACTTTATACATCAGGTAAGAAAATGCGTATAGTAAAAATGGCCGTGCTCTGTGGATGTACTCTGTTTATGCCATTGTTTTAAATATATGCAGAAGATTCATGTGTCCAAAATAACACTTGTAGAGAGTATGATGAATTTTCTTTCATACTTCAATGTGAAAGATCTATAAAAGTGTCAAATAGTGACAATTTCGGTATGTCAACACTTTATCCAGCTAGTATGGCAATTTCTACAGAACGAATTTCCTCTGCATTTTCATCAGTGTGTCTAAAGTGAACTTTTAGACACTCTAATCCCCGCAGTAAGGTGGAAATAATAAATTTATTGTCTGTGTATATTTCGTATCTATTCCCGAGGTGGATTATTGAATAATATTTTTAGACAATATGATTCCCCAGATACATTCAATAAGGGCATCCTGACGAATCTTATTACTGAATACAATTATCGACATGGCCATGAATAAAATAACATATGCCTAATTCATTCAACACAATCTACACGTTCTATGATTAGTTACAATCTTAATGAACGTGATCATTGATTGTAGTAACATGATTATTGATTACTATTAATATAAATGGTCGATAGATCGTTGATCGACACATTTGAATAGTAAATTAGATCGATATCACTTAACTTGTTACATGAATGCAATCAATGTCCACATTCATTAAAAAGTATCAATCGTTCGATCGAATCGTTCAATTATAAGATAGCTGAAATTATCACGATTCCCATAAAAAATTCGACCATCAGCTTATCTAAGACAATACAAAAGTTTTGTAATCTCATCCATACTTTCGAAGAACTTGCATAAAAGATGAGCTAAAAAGTGTTCAACTCGTACGGTATACGCGTAAACATATTTCAAGGAAGAGTCCAGGTCAGTGTTACCAGTTTAGGGAGATTTTCGACGATAGTGGGAGAAGCTTATTCATTGATTAGAATAGGTAAAAGTTCCACCACTATCATCCAAAATCAAAAGCGAGTTGGGGGCGTTGCAATGGTCGGAAGCTCGATTCGATTCTCTTTGTCGTACGACGAGGCCGGGCTCGGTTGTAACGTGCCCCGTGCTTAATCCACAGCGATATTTATTCGCCTTGGGGGCATTATAAATTTAGCAGAGCAATCGGGCAACGCGATCTTACGCGACGGTTGCTAGGTATGCAAAACGCGGTCAGATATCAGCCTAAGCATAAATTCCTCAGCGGTGTGACACGTTGCAGCATAATCTCTCGCCTAACGCGAGCGACGTTAAATCTGGGCGCTACTCGTGCCCTCCCAAACTGAACTCTGTCCCGCGAGTTCAGCCACGAATCGCAAGGCTATACTACCAACCACGGCTACCACGGCACAATATTGTCTCCGATTTATGGGACGAAGATAGCCGGGGGAGTAATTCGTTACTGGATCAAATCACTCCGTGACGTCCAGTCATATCGTCGAACCCGTCTCTACTCTCCAATTGCCGAAACGATATACTTACTCTGATCGATTTCATTATTCTTGCACGAGAGTTACGACTACGACATCGTCCATTAGGACATTCAGGTGCTCGTTACGCCTCGTATATTAGCATTGCGTGCATTTGTGAGTTATTATTTTTAAAGTTTTCATACCACTTCACTTCCACAATACAAAACGTAATATTCCCATTCCGAGCTTGTTATCGTTACATACCCACCAGGATGTGTTTTGCATATACCATATACTTTGTTGACTAATCAATCCATATATTTGTATGTACACCCCCTACTTTAACTTTACCTCTCGCTTGTTCTACTAGACCACTAATAACATAACCTCTTTTGTTTCGTTTGGTGCATATGAACTGAATGTTTCGTTTTATTGCGATTAGCTCGGGGTTGCAGCGCATAATAAATAAAGAAAATATTATGAAAAGGCTGGATATTTCTTGTATGATACAACTACTTTCTTGATTGGTAGATCAAATGTAATCAATTAGTTCCATCCAACATTTGTAACACAACACAAAACGTATAATTTACCCATTCTGGGATTGTTATTGTCACAAACCAATCAGAATTTTTTAAAAGACTTTCCACCAATTGTGAATTGATTTTGATGATTCTTTTTTTTTTGGTAGGTCATACTTTAGAGGTGGTCCCATATAAATCTTATCAAATTTAAACTAAATCAATGACACGGAACGTCTCGTATTTTTAGAGAGTCCATTCCATGTTTCTTGTTCCATTACACCCTAACATACATAATATACGGTGAAATCACCCCAGTCTAAATTTGGGAGGCTCTCATATAGTTGGAACGGTTGCAACAAAGAGATCATGAAACTAACACTATTAAGTGGACTCGGTTATTTATTTGTGTTGTAAACCACAAATGACTATACGAGAGGCACATACTCAGTGTTGTGTCAGCATCTTCTTGTTAGTTTCCAAATCTCCGTTTTTTTATATGCGATAATAGTACAAAACTTTTTTACACATCTCCCTAATTCCAAACTTTGAAGGATGCCATGGTAATGCTGATATCAAATATATGTATAATTATTATCGTATAAAATATTTAATAAGGCGATTTTTATGAAACGGAGTAAATCGAGCTTTCGCGTCATTGTCCGCGGTGACGTAAATAAACACATTGTTTATAGTTTAGGCAGTCTAACTTCGGTCACCTCTAAATGTATATTTTCTAATTTCGAGCAGTAACTACAGCTATAGGCGAACAATTGACTATAATGCGTTTTTTTTCTCTATGAATAACAGAATAATCATTGTCTTTTTCTGGACATTAAATTAAAAATTATTCTCCCTTCAAAGACCATCATTTGAAATTCCTTCCGATCCTAACAATGCCATTGGCGAAAAAATATGGAAAAAGATTTTTACGACAGATATCCAACATAATTTCAATAGTTCAAACAACTGTTTGAGTCGCAATAATAATATTACAACAGTTTTAAAATAATATTTCAATGGCGTCGCACGCGGGATCAAATGTGATTATCAACAATGTCCAATAATCCTTTCGGAAAACGATTGGGAAAATATTGGAAAACTGTCAGGAAATACTTGATGAAGAAGTATAGAATTATGTGTTCTCTCAATGAGTTTGCAATGATTTGTGAAATATTTAATATATAGTTTACATCCTACAACAGTAAAAAAACAATAAACCAATAATGTGAATTCACTTAAAAAAAGATAATGGCAACATTTCTTAAAAATACGATTTATAATTGAGAGCTGCGCAGAATAATGGGACAAGTTGACTTGTAACGTTTTTTGATATTATTATATAAAATAAATATTGTTTTGGAACTAAATCTTTTGACATAAATATTTCTATGCAAATAGTTGAGTGTGTTGAATGTTAAACTGAATGCGATAAACAGAAAAATGCTTCTGAAACTATAAAAAATAATGCGTCATTGAAAAGAAGTAAAAAAATACTACTAAATCTTAAAGAGAGGAAGAACCTGTTAAGAATGTATAGACATTATTTTTTCCACCTAGTAACACAAACACAACATTTCAATCCCTAGTTGATAATTTGAAAAACGTGATCACTTTCGATATCAATGTTTTACTTCGATACACAATTTTTTATATCATCAGAATGGAAGATCATGACAATCTTCCATTATCGTATAATTTCATGATCTAACTGCCACCTTTACTTCTTTCCTATAGTACATTGCATAAAGTGCTGGTCTACGATTTTTGTGTTAATGCGTAAAATGTTATTTCTCAGTAAAATCAGTTATAGCGATATATATATATATATATATATATATATATAGATACAGATATATATATTGTCCAGACGCGTGTTCATTTCCGAGCTCGAGTGACTGATTGCCTCCGACCATACACGCAGATATGTTAATGCCAAGACTATGATGGCATTTGAATTGATCGTTATAAATGATTTAGTAAAAGAAAACGGGCCAGCTCCAGACAATATCCTAGGCTATCCAATGCTATGCGATACTCACGACACGAAAGCCTGTTAGGATAATATATGCGGTACATCAGGAATTGAAGCAAATGTAATTTATTTATTTCAGTCGTATTACAAGTGACAACGGTACAATGCGAAAAGTAAAAAGGCATGTGCAGCCTCCCGGTCCGCTCTTGGCGTCACCGAAGTGGCTTAATAGGAGCGTTACGTGCCGGTTAATTAGCGCTCGGATTTTAGCCCTTGGTATCGGTATCCGAGAACTGCTTGTGGGGTCTGCTATTAGGAAATCGGAGGTCGCGACATCCTCCATACGTGAAGCGTTAATACATAACCGATGAACGGTCGAGTCTTTTCCACTCCAGGAAGAAGTGTGCATTGTGGGACACGCGCTGGCACTACAGATGCTGCCGGGTCCACTTCATTTCGAGTGCCATGCATATGCTCCTAATCACTTACCAATACTCCTCGACCGCATAACACGTGGAAAAATGTTTGGTTGTGTTTCTAGTTTGAATGAAGGGCACGTTGCGAACCTTTTTTTATTGTGCCACGTAGGTATGATGCTGATGGTCACATTGTCCATCTATTTCTCAGTTTCTACATGACCCAATTCGTACGAATTGCATTCTTATACCCAAATAGCACAAGTACGTCCATTGGACGTCCATTGCACAGTTATCACTGGTGAAGACGTCAATCGGACGCCTTTGTGTACAATGGAAGGTACAAACATCGCTAGATTTTCTAATGGATAAAACATTGGACGTTCATAGATTGTCCAATGTACGTGTGACTCTGAACGATCATTATTCGACAATTGGTCCATTGCTAATTGGGGTATTGACTAGAATTGTCTAAAAACCCGACAACAAATGCCATCAGTTACAATACTAGTGTGCCTAACTAAATATTTTATCTATAAAATCTTCTTTTGCATCAAGATCGATTTGATTATTTCCGAACTTAGACCATTGTCACCCGACAACATTACGTTAATAATTTCCGCATTCTTGGGCCGCCATCGTACAATTATTTCTCAGACAATAAGGACCCTCATCATATGGCGCTGAAGAGTAGGCGTATACTCATATACAGTAAATGTTAGTTAACATACATACATGAATTGATTGGAATGGACGCGTATTCTATGCGTACGTACGTGTATATAACTGGAAGGGTGCGGGCGTTTTCAAGCTGAAATTGAAAGCATTGTCGAGGACGCGACGGTTTCCTCAGTGGCGAGTGTAGCCTGTGAGTTCCAACAATGAGCCTCGACCCGGCTCGACTATGTAACCACCCGCCAAGCATCATCGGCGATGCTCAGGATCGCAGTAAAGCGCTTCTGCCGTGAAACGGGGAACGTGCAAAGTATTGAGCTATTTCAATCAAAAGCTATTGTTGGAGCACTTTCAGATGAACGAACTTGCGTCGTTTGTTTTGAGGAAATTATTTTTGATGCTATATATATCGAAGCCTTTGAGAGTATCATTCACGAGAGGTTTAGTGAAATCCAATGGAGCGTAGTATATCATAATTGTAACTTGATGATGTGAACAACTTTAGGTTACAATTGTAAAGTCCTGCATGCTTGTGTCTAATGTAACAAATTCTGTACATCTAAACACGATTAGTACAGTATTTCAATTATGACTCCTGAAGGGAACAACTCTATTTAAAAATATTTGGTGGATATATCCAACGTATTACAACCAAGCATCAGCAAAGATTCGAAACAAATTTCGTAATTCTAGCGCAGAATATACCGCTTTCAAGTTCCTCTACACGCATAGTGGTAGAAAATGAAAAGCAAATTGTTTTGTAATCAGACTCGTTGATCGGAGCCTGGCAACACTCGAGTCATCCTTGAAGTGAGCTTTGTGAATGCACGCGCCACGGTACGTATCGACTGAACAGGGTTGGTTGGGGTTGTGTGCCTGCGTCTGCGGTAGGTTAGGGCCGGGAGGCCAGGAGCCAGAGAGCAGGATTGAAGGACTCGTGGACCTACACCACACGGGAATATTGCCGTTGGTACGAGGGCTCACGTGGGCACGTAATAGATGCTGCATGTATCCGAACTCGAGTACGCACTTGCCGCTTATCCAACCAACCGATCCGCAATTCGCCCTCGCCCTTGCCGACGCCATCGCCGTCAAAATCATCGACGTTGTTGGAGGTCCTAGCCGCAATTTCCGTCTTTCGAGGAAGGAAATCCGTTCCTTCCGACCACCGATAAACGTTGTCTCATTGTATTGCCATATCTGTTTAATGAAGTACTCCGCGTGGAATTTCATTTTGCTCGCTCGTACTGGCAAAGTGACTAGATTAATAGGCAAAATATGGCGTATATTGTTGAAAATTAACGATGGTTTAATAGTGTTAAAAAGGATTTATTTTATGCATCTAAATTCATGTCATACTCACTTTAGAAATGATTCTTTATGATTGGTCCTTTTCTGTTCGATCTCCAATCTCCGGCACATCTTTTAACCTTTGGCACTCCCATGAGCTTAGCCCGTGAACAATGTAACGCTTAGATTTCTGCCTTCCGCGTTTCTTTAGAAATTCAATTCTATAACTCGTCTCTTTCACTTTGGCACTCCCAGTACAAAATAAGTAACCCTAATACAAGAATGTATCAAATTAGTCAGTAATAAGTGACAATTTTTATCTATTCGAGCTCTGAAAACAATAGATATACCCGCATTTCGTGCCCATGTAGACGTATTTTATCAATACTTGGAGATACAAATGTAACGGTTTGTAGATAAACCAACATTAACGTCCTTTAGGCATGATGTTATCGATGATAATCTTGCTGATTTCTTGCAGGGATTGGGAAAAAGTGTTTGGCGATGTATTCATGACAAACTTTGATGTCGAGGTATTTATATTTATCGGTATATCGATACTTAACCATATCGTAATGTAGATATACTGATATATCGGTATGTGTAGATGTACCGATATATCAATATTGAGATCTACCAATATATCGATATTATGAATTACAGTTGTATCGATATTATGAATTATAGTTGTATCGAGATTCAGATATACCGATATATCGATATACCGATATAATAGTATGTAGATAAACCGTGATGCCATCTCAATGTCGAATCAAGATGCTTTACAGCGGATCCGCTGTGTGAAACATGCTTGTCGATTATAATCTTGCTGCTTTCTCGTAAGGCTTTGTGAAAAAGTGTTTTTCGTACTATATTGATTACAAATTTTGATGTAGCGATATTTATGTTTATCGGTAAACCGATATTAATTCATACCTGAATGTAGATATAGAGATATATCGATATTTAGATGCATAATATTACGATGTACCGATATCTCGATTATATGTATCGTTATATATCGATATTCAGACATACAGATACATCGATATTTGGGCAGATGAAGATATACCGATACGTTGACATATAAATGTACCGATATATCGGATTTTTACCGGTCTATATCGATATGTTTTTGTTATCGCATGTTGATATACCGAAAAGACTATATTGCTCAGCCCTATTCAGTATCTGAAACTCAAGCTAATCTTTAAAATTACATTGTTCCGAAAACAGAGAAACATTGCTTTTCACTCTGTTTGACTCAAGAATAATGTATGATTGTACAGAGTATATCTCTAAATAATTAATCAGATCACTTATTTTCATCATTTCATCACCAAATTATTTATTATTATAATTATTATTTAAACGAAAAGCAAAGAATTACAATTAAACAATATATTTATACATGAAGAAAACAGTTTCGGGTATAATATATGAATTCCATCTTACATGTTATCGATTCCCACCTTGATACCTTAATAATATTTCATGTAACTTTCTGGGTTACTCGTGGCTAATCCATTAACTTTTGACTAGGGCTCTTACTGACTATTTTAGTAGGAAATTTTACTCTATCCTGCATCGTTATCAACGCGGAAGCGATAATATGAAGAAAGTAATCTTTACAATTGTAAACATTTTTTAATACCGTATCAATAATTTAACCATCTATAAATATTATATACACATTCTTAAGACCAAAAGGACCCTATTTATTTTTTAGAAAAAGTAGATCAAAATTTATAAATAATCAAAACAGAATAAAATCACGTTTTTCTGCTACTTTTTTTCAAGATGACGTTATCAGTATATCCGACCGCCGATTTCTGTTATTATATTTAAATTAAAAGGAAAAAATACGTTAAAATGGTGTATTGAAAAATTTTTCTTCGATGTCGCAGCTTTCTGCAAAGTTTTACCTTTAATTGCATTTAATATTCAAATGTAGGTAACAAAAATAAAAAAAAAAAAAATCTCTCCAGCGGGGAATCGAACCCCGGTCTCCCGCGTGACAGGCGGGGATACTGACCACTATACTACTGAAGACTTGACAGATTACTTATCCTATTTCCAAGAAGGAGGCCAATAAACAGCTGATATACGTAATTGGTCCGGACTAATATTCGAGCCTCACTCTGGTTGCCTGAAAGTAATCTTTTTCACTTTTACTATTTTCAAAGTATTTAATTTTATATTTGACTAGTACCGCAATGCCACCATGAGCCTTACCACCGGAATGTTGTGTATCGTATAAATTAGGTAATTTGAAATTCTTATAAAGTTTTTTTTTGTGTGAAATGTGATTCCGAAATGTGCATATTGTCCATACTATGTTCAGTAAAGAAATTTATTAATTCTAAGCTTCTCTGGCTCAGACCGTTAGAGTTCCAAATAACTATTTTAATTTATCTATAAAATGTAAGTAATTTTTTTATATATATTGCGTGTAAAAAGGAATGTTATAAAATAATTACTTGCATATAAAATTCAATTGTAGGTAAAAAAAAAAATCTCTCCAGCGGGGAATCGAACCTTTTTTTTATAAACGATGGTTTTATTTCATAAATAACAATATTTTTACAGGTACAAAACTATACATGAACAAAAACCTTACAATTATTTATAGTTACTCGAATGCTTCGTGTCATAGAAGGTCTCGTGAGTATGACAAAATTTGTTTATTGCGTACATTTTTTTTTATTACACATTTATGTTTGTAGTGAATCGATTATTTTTTTATATATTGGGAAAAGCTAATAAAATAGTAAAAACCTAATATGCATTATGAAAAGATTGGTTAAATAAGCTTAGTAGCTGTACATATTGAAGCATGTTGATGACAATATAAGATGTTTTTCTTTTTGTGTCTTTCTTCTTCTTTTGTTCCTTTCTTCGTTCTTTTTTTTTTTTTATTCCTTTGGTAGAAATTTACGTCGGTTTCGTGCTAAGTTATTGATTCTTCTTTTTTTTTCTTCTACATCGGCGTCGAATTTCGTCTTTTGTTTCTTCATCTAGCCACCAATATTTCTGGTTGAGTTTATATTTGTTTATTTTATTTATTTCGGGTAAGCGTATATTATATACTCTTTGTCCATTTTTAATTGCGTTGCTGTTGATCGTTTTATTGTTTTCGTGTCTTGATGTGTGGTATATTATGGGTATATTATTTATGTCTTCAATTAAGTTGTTCCTGTCTAACTGTATGAAGGTTTGCGGTGGAAAGTAACCTGATTCTAATTGTTGGTTTGATATCTGTTTATTGGTTGCGAATCTTCTGATTACCGGGTTTGTATGATTTTTAGTGGCAGCGTAATAGTCTCGACAGGTTTTAGTTATGTAGCTGTCAATTCTTGGTATTTGAGCAGTATCGTACAATTCGGTGGAGCTGTAGTATTTTTCAAAATTTGATTCTGGGGTGCGATACATTTTGAGTGCATGCCTTAATGTTGTTCTTTCAAATTTTCGCATTTTTTCCATTAAGGATGCGCTGCAGTTCCACCACATTGGTGAAGCGTAGGTGATTATGGGTCGTATAAGTAATAAATAACATATTATTTTGGCTCTTGGTTCCAGTTTTTTATTAAAAAATATTCTATTGCTTCTTTTGTATGCATCTATTGCTTTTCTTAATTGAATTTTTATATGAGTATTGAGCCTAAGCAGATAGTCAACGTGGATTCCTAGATATTTAATTAGTTTTTTGTGTGGTATTACTTGTTTATTTTCATTTTTCCCTATTGTTATTTTGAAGTCTGAAATTTCTTTCCTGCGAGCCTTGGTTATAAACCTTAAGGGTTTATGAAACAAAATCGTTTCGCATTTGCTTGCGTTTATTTTTAGGTTCCATGCTTTGTAGTATGTGTCGATGTCATTGACTGCATTTTCTAGGTTTTCTTGTGCCAGAGGTGGATATTTATGGGCTACGTATATAATTTGGTCATCTGCGAAAGCCATGTTGTGTATATGGGGATTTGTAGTTTTTTCAAAGAGCCTGAGGACTTTGCTATTGAAAAAGTTGAACAGTCTAGGAGAGTTAACAGTTCCTTGCTGTAGACCTTCTTGTATGTTGTATGTGTTTGTTGAGGTTTGGGTTCCGAGATATGTTAAGAACTTTTTATTTGTTAGCATGTTGTGTATAGTGCCTATTATGTCGGTAGGACATTTATTTATTATTAGTAAGTATATTAGACCGTTTATCCAGACGGAGTCAAACGCTTTTTCTAGATCAATCAAGCAGGTTGCTACAATCTCGTTGTTTGCTACATGGTGGTTTGTGACTGAAAGGAATTCATTGATGGCATGTGTCGTAGAATGTTTATTGCGAAATCCGAATTGGTAATTAGAAATAATATTAATATTGTTCGTAAAAGCGTCAATTATGTTTCCTATTAAGGCTTCGAAGACTTTGCTTATGGCCGGCGTTAAGCTAATAGGTCGGTAGCTACTTGGGGAGTCTGTCGGTTTATTTTGTTTACTGATTGGTAAAACTTTTGCCATTTTCCAAATGGTAGGGAAATACGAATGGTTTAGTGCGTTATTGAATAGAATGGTATAGTCTTTAATTATTGTCATAGGTAAATTTTTTATGATAATTGGCGGAATATTATCTATGCCAGTTGATGTTTTATTAGGTAAGTTCTTTACAATTTGGTTTACTTCCTGTACATTGCAAAAATATCGGATGTTTTCAATTTTTTTGTTGGTAGGGTCGAATGCAGGATTACTATTGGAGAAATTCGTGATTGTATAATTACTGTCATTTTTATGTTTTATTGTTTGCTTAAACCAATTAACAGTGGTGTCTACTGTTCGTTTCGTGTCTGTATTATTGTTTGTGTATCTTGGTGAATTTATTTTTTCAAAGTACGCGCCTAAAATATTTAATTTATCGATTGGATTTTCTATTATATATGAATTGTTATGTAGTATTAGTTCTTCAGATTTACATTTACTACGTTCAATAATTTCATTTTCATTTTGATCTATTTTTAGAATATCTATTGTGGGGAGAGCATTTCGTCTTAACCATTTATTAATTTTAGGAAAAAATTCCTGTGTTTTTCTGTGATTTATTGTTTTATATTGTTTTTCCCAGTATTTTGTATAAGATTGTCTAAATTCTAGTTTTATTTTGTACTTAATTTGTTCAATCAATTGTTTTAAGTTTGAAATGTTGGTAGAATGTGGGTTATTTATTAACGTATCGTTTAATATTGTGATTGTTTTTGATTTGATTTTTTTAAGTTTTATAATTTTAGGATTGACATAGTATAGCGTGTTATCTTTTTCTTCGAATTTAGGAATTATTTCGTTTATGGCACTTATGATTTGTTCATTGATGTTTATTAGATATTGGTCGATTTCTTTTGTTGTTAGGTTTTTGTTATATGGTATGTCATTTTTATAATTATTTTTAAGATGGTTGGTAAATGTAGGCCAATTAGTTTTTTTGTACATATATTTAAATGTGGTTGTTGGATCGGTATATGTTTTATGTTTGATACTTATTTCAAAAGATAGAGCTTTATGGTCACTTTCGAAATCAATTGTATTGATTTTATTACTGGTTAAATTATTAAAGTGGATTCTTATGTCAGCTAGACATAGGTCTAAGTATGTGTTAGCTGCTGTATATGTTGGGGTAGCGGGTGCGTATATTTTTGCTTTGTATATGTGTGATTTATCTGAATACCAATTGAATAATAAATTCCCTTTGTAATTATTTGTTCTGTCCCCCCAGTATGCATGTCTAGCATTTAGATCACCAGCTAGTATGAAATAGTTATTTTCATTACCAAGGTGGAGTTTTTCGAATATTTCATTTAGTTCACGGATGAATAGTTTTTGGTCTTTATTATTTGCATATATACTTATGATATGCAGGTTTTTGTTGTTATTTAGTTTTATTTTAATTATAGAGTATTCAATGACGGAGTTTAATCTCTGGGATGGATAATATATTCGATCAAAATGAATGGGTTTTTTAATTATTATGGCTGTACCGCCACCTTGTTGCGATTGTCGGTCGTTTCTTATGATATTGTATTGTTTAAGTTGGAAGACATGATTACGATTTAATTTCGTTTCTTGTAGCAAGAGAATATCAGGATCATATTTATCGAGCAAATCTAATATTTCGTATCTTTTTGCATGTGAAACTATGGAGTTTGCATTTAGGGATATAATGTTAAGAGACAATGTATCATCATTGGCTTGTGTATTTGTTTGCCGAATTGTGGGGTTCATTTTGGTACGTTAAAGTAGTCGTATATATTATTAATTTTATTCGTATTAGTTTTAATGGATTCACATATGGCATTTAATTTTTCATTGAATGCGGATAATATGTCTGCTTTGAGTTGCTGAATGACTTCTTGTAAATTTAAATTTGGTTGTACATTATTGCATTGTGAATTTTCTTCGCTATTTCTGTTATAGGTAGTGTTGTGTGGGAGAGGAGTGTGCGTATTTGTATGTGTTTGTGATTTATATACTACTTTACTATTTAGTACATCGGAATACGAATTATTTTCGCTTACTCGTTGATATATTTTGTTTATTTTATTTTGTTGCGTACTATTTTTTATTTCTTTTTGGTTTTGTTTTTCTTTATTAGCTATAGAAAGATATGGGCATCCTCCGTACGATGCTGGGTGTCCCGATTGACCGCAGTTTACACATTTTAATTTTTCTTTGTCAACTGTTGCATTTATTTGACATTTACCGGGTTCGTGATTTTCAGTGCATTTTACACATCGGTAAGGTAGGTTGCAGTTGGTACTAGCATGACCGACTTTCTGGCAATTTCGACACTGCATGACTTTATTTCGTATAAGCGTTTCCCACTTTACGGCTTGATAAGCGATCTTTTTTATTTTTGTTAATTCTCGTGTGTTGCTACTATTTGTTAATTGTACTAGAAAATGGTGTTGTTCCGGTTTGTTTTTATTAAAATTTATTTGTATTATTTTAATTATTGACACGTTAGGTAATTGTAATTCGTTAATTTCATTTAGAATTTCGTCCGTCGTAAAGTCACCATGAATGCCTTTCAGCACTAGGTTTTTCGGTTTTTCGGTTTTGGGTGTGTATGAGAAAAATGGTATTTTGCAGTTTTTTAATACCTGCTTGATTTGAGCGTGTACCTCTACATCTTTTGGGAAACATGCTATATTTGTATCATCAATAGCTTTCAGTCGAAAATTGCTTTTTGTTATTTTATTCTCTAATAATAATTTAATTACTGTTTTTATATTGATGGCGCGGTTCACAGCACTTACATATATAGGGGGGGCGCGTGTGTGTGTTACCTGTTTCGACTCGTCTCGGCCGTCGCGAGCGTTGGCCGCCTGTGTTTTCTTTTTATTGTCCTCGTGTCTCAGCTTCTTTTCGTTGTCGTCGATAAGGCTTCCATTATCAATGGATGAAATGTCGGATGTGTCATCCCGTGTCTCATTTTTTTCTTCCACGTCCATCAAATTTTCTTGACTAAGATTTTCAAATTTATTGGCTGTAGATACATTATATTTCTCTTGTGTTGTAGGGATTGTTTTTTTCCTGGTTATTCCTATATTAGGTGCTATTGTCGACTTTATCGGCTTTCCGTATTCTTTTAATGTTTTTTTGTATAGTCTTTCATAGTCTAGTGTATTTAGGCTCTTTCTCTTTTTGTTTTCCGAAGTATTCGCAGCTTTCATTTTAGACACGTCACTATCACTTTTACCACTTTCTGACGAGGGGGTTGTTATCCCCTCGCCTATAAATAAATTATTTCTATTTATAGTTGTCAGTGTTGTCACTATACGAGTACACTACTTTTGATAAATAACGTAATTTTTTTCCTAGAATTTCTTTTTGTTCTCGACCGGCCCGCGCGTTCGAACTTGTATACCGTCCGACGTACGAGAGGAGAGTCCGGGGAATCGAACCCCGGTCTCCCGCGTGACAGGCGGGGATACTGACCACTATACTACTGAAGACTTGTTCGTTGTCGCTCTTTTTCGGAAAATCAAGCCAAAGACACATATGACAGTAAAAAAGTTGCGGAAAAATAATAAATTTGGTTTAATTTATATATATAATAAATCAATTAGTAACACGCACACACATACATATATATATATATGTATATACATAATACATATATATATATATGTATGTATATGTGTATATATAATTCATATAACATATCTATATATGATTATTCTGAAATAGTACGCAATTATACTTAAGAAATTAAAACATGAAAAGTATTGTTTTCCTTTGTTAATTTTGATACTTGCGTGAAAATAATAATCTGAAGAATGTAATAAATTAAAAGTTCGGAAGAAAAAAAAAAAAAAAAAAATAACGAACAAAATATAGTCGCATCGGCTGTGAATCGAGTCTGATGCAAGCGTTCAGTTTATTCGGTGCAAAAAATATAATATAAAATATATAAGTTGTTTACGAATTGCGTGTAAAAAGGAATGTTACAAAAAACAATTTCTAGTCGAAAATTACACGAGTTTCTACCCAATTTTTCTGTCCTCTATGTTAAAAGTAACGGAGTCCAGAAAAAATGGCCATAAACTGGTCTTATTTTCTACTTAGGGATTTTATTGCATACACTGAAAACAATGTCGGGCATCATAAGCCCGAATATATGAAATGGAGTGTATTAATATATTGTAAATGACGATTATATTGTAAAAGAAGATTGATGAAATTTTAAAAATTATTTTTTTTTCTTTCTTTTTGTGATAAAAATGTGGATATAATATTTCTAGATGGTTAAATTATTGATGTGGTATTAAAAAATGATTACAAATGTAACAATTTTAAAAATAATGCATTGAAAACGGTGCAGGATAGAGTTAGATTGCACTAAACCTTTTGTATGGAGCAAAACGTTTCCTACAACAAGTTTGTAAAGGCCCTATAGTCTAAAGTTTATGGATTAACCACGAGTGACACAGAAAGTTGCATAAAATATTATTGAGATTTCAGGAGGCCATCGATAACTTGTAATTTTGCTCTGCCTTGCACCGTCTTTATTTCATAAAAATCGTAACTATTTTGACTATTTTTTACATTTTTAACTATTTTTTAATAACATAGAAATAATCGAACCATTATTATACAACACTTTCTCAACGATAAAATCAAGCATCATCAAAATAAAATGAATATGTTTTCAGTCCCGTTTATTTTTAATTGTGATTTACGTCTAAATATACAATTTTAGGGCAGTGTTTCATGTCGCATTCATGTCGTCGTCTTTTGCAGCGACATTGGTTCATATATGGAGTAAGTACATCTTATTTATTTTCGTCTTTCGCGGCAACTGTCAAATAAAAAGATATAGTTTTTGGATCCAAGAGATACGACTTCAAAACAACGTTTATGTCCTCATATCTTCTTTATATCGTGTATTATCGTTTACAGATAGATTGTTGAGGATGGGCAATTGACATAAAACGTCACCCCTTGAGAAGTCTCAAGACATAAACGTAACAAGGAAGATTGGATTCGGCAGAGTTGGAAGAATGGCGGATCCGGGTGCAGGTTACGCACGTGATGATAACGGAGGGCTTGGTTGTCTGATAGCAAGATGGCGTCCTATGATAGTGGCGTCACGGAAGTTTGCGATGTGGGATATGGCGGGACGAGAACAGTAAGCGAATACACACACACATATACATATATATATATATATATAGATATACGAAGGTTGACAAAAGAAATCTGCAAAGTGGGAGAGGAAGAGAGAAAGAGAAAACTGGAAAAGAGAGTGAAAAGGGGAAAAGCTCAAGAGAGAAAAATAGAAACGCGGGCCAGAGAGATGGAATGATATAGGAAGAAAGAGAGGGAAGGAGATAAAGAGCAAGAGAAAGAGAGAGGGTGAGCTGGGAGAGAGAGATAGAGAGGGAGGACGGAAAGAGGGAAGCGCAAGAGAGGTAGGAGGAGAAGAGCAGAGTACAATATTGATCCGCATCTCTGCGGCAGCAGACAGCATCTACCTCTAGCTGTTAACGGAGGTGCCGCTTAATTCAAGGAACGTTGATTTTAAGCGTGTTTCATTGTCTTTTCGGCCTTTGTATTACTGTTCTGATTAACTAATACATATAATTCGCAAAAACATAATCTTATCCAAATAAACCAAATAAACGACAATTTGCTACGAGCTTGTATATATGTATAAGGCAACAATGTCAGTCGTTTCAAAATTAAATTAATGCATTTAAATCACGTCATTTCATTATTAACAAAGTACTAAAAAACGGTCGCGTTAATATTACGAAGCGGCGCAGTACGCGTATAAAAGCGTCAGTAAAGTTCTTATCAGCCGCTTCACTCACCGAGCGACATTTCGTGTTTATTTCATTTCGCCATTACTTTTTACGCGCTAGCCGCAGGACATATCGTTTCTGTACAGTTCATGAAAGTCAACCTGCCCGAGGATTATGAGAAAACTAACATTTGAATTTAGAAAGAACGTGATATTTGACGAGATCCCAATGAAAAATTTCGGTATGATGCCGAAGCTGACAAATGGCGCAGTACTGGCCCGATACGGGCTTCCAGCGTCGGCTAACCAGTACAGAACCAGTA
>JAPYZR010002697.1:0-16055 GCA_030522945.1 Trichopria nigra
CGTTATATCTCAATTATATATGATCATATCTGGAACATATATGAGCCAGATATAACCATATATGATCCAGATATAACCATATATGATCCAGATATAACCTTATATGATTCAGATATAACTATATCTGAATCCATTTTTTCCCGGGATGTTGGGACTGATGTTCGCACATTTCCTCATACACAGATAGTATTCAGTATACTACACAATTCAACTGTGCCTATTCGTAACAACAAATTTCCTTCATACATGAATATATAGTTCATAATAATTATTTATAAACTGTCCGTGATATTAGTGAAGAAAAAGTTATATATACATATATATATATATGTTTTATTCACTATTTTTATGGTAATATAAAAAGATCGCTTATACTATTAATATAGTATATACTTACACTATTAGGTATAATATAGTATAGGTAGTAGAATAAAAAAGGAGATAGTAAAGTATTAATAAAATTATATAAAATCGTAAAATAAAAAATTCTGAATCTTTAAGGTAACTTAACATAAGATATATACATATATACATACATATATATATATATATATATATACAATATCTTTTAAATATAATAAACATATGTAATATATGTGTATATATATAGTTAAAAGATATTGAATACTTTAACCGTGAAATCTTTGGGAATTTTCCTTTAATTCGTTAAAAGTGACATACATATATAATGGTGATATGATTCCTTATATATATATATATATATTACATATATGCAGGCGCACTATCGCGCCGGCATTTTTATAATTTAATAGGCGATAATTTTCTACTCCGACCGCACTTTTCGTGCTCGATCATTGAAAAAGTAATGAACCATTTTACATAACATCAAAACGCACGTTAACATAATGAAAGTAAAGTTTGTATACGTCAATTGGCACGTGTCAGACTTATTTACCCGAACACGGAAAAAAGTTTTTTTCAATAACCTACGTAATGGCCGTGTCTGATAATTTTTATAATTATTACAATTATACGTTATTGTTCAATATTCAATAAATTGTATTATCGCTGCAACATTACTGTTCTGCCAATAAAATGCACGTAATATATATATATACATATACGAAATTGAAGAATGAAATATCGCAATTCAGAGTCCGACTCATTGTTATATTCGAAAATCGTAACATTTAAAATATCTTAAATCTTTTAAAAAAGAGGGGTGATGCATTTATATAATATTTTCAAAAAATTAATTTATTTCATAAAATATAGAATATATCACCAAATTTTTAGAACTTAATTCAATAATATTCGAAATAAAGAATTTTCTCAAAACTATATTTTTATCCAAGCGAAAATAATTGAAAAATTCCATCAAAATTCAAATAATTGTTAATATTCAAATACTAATAATAATAATAAAAATTATGCTAATTTTGTATTATCAGTTTTTTTTGTGGTCATTTCCAAAATATAACTTTAATAATTTCACTATACATTGTATGCTAGTCGAAAAATGTACACTGCAAACAGAGTGAAATGTCACTCTTAAAGAGTGAAAATTCATTCCTTTACAAGAGTAGCTCAATTATCACTCTTTATTGAGTGAAATTTCACTCCAAGAAATTCAGAAAGTAAGAAGTTTTGCAAAAAATGGAACAAAATGAAAGGAAATAAAAGAACACAGACATATATTTTCTTCAAACTATACAAAAAAATGCAAAAATCAAGAAAATTCAGCAATTTTTGTAAAGATCTAAAATAAAAAAAAAAAACAGAAGTTGGACCTAAAAATAGAAAAAAAAATTTTTTTAATTTAAAAACAGATTCTCAACAATTTTCATCATTCTCTACTAATTGATTACAACTTGAAACCGTTTAAACGCTTGAATATCCAGATTCAACAATATTATTCATCACAAAATGTATATTAAACACAAGTATCCATATTGTAACGATATAGTCGGCTGTATATATTCATCGAAGATTCGTTAATAAAATATAACGCAGTTAGCAGAAAAAGAAAGTAATAAAAGAACAAATTTCTCATATAATCAAAATGCAAAAAGAATACGGACGCGAAAAAGGAGAATTGCATAATATCAAACTATACCCCTTTGCAACCCGAAACGATATTGAATAATGCACCACTACTTATAAGTTATCGCGTTCATAATTTTACCTATCTGCTTCATCTAGAATACATGAACAAGTCCCGATCTCTCCATGATTCGATATCAATAGCTCCACCCCCATTCGTCAATTTATTATACGAATACATGTATATTTCAACGCACAACGAAATGAATAAGAGCGTATATATTCAAGTTTTCGAACGCGACGCATATTTCCAGTGAAACGAACCGCGGTGATTCGTTGGTCGATTATTGGTTGAATTATAGTCATATTGAATTTCTCTTTATTGATCAATTGATTAGCTACTAGGCACACGCCTACGAGTTTCGAATACGCTCCTTGGGAAATTTCTCAGAAATATTATCTCTGATGGCGTGTAACGTTTGATGTTTCTAATATATTTTCGTATAAGACTGATAATAATTGACACTTTAGTTTTTTTATTTTTTTATTTTCAATGCCACTGAATAATAATTGCAAAATATGAACTCGTTACATCGAAAGCTAAAAAAAAAACATTGAAAGAAAAGCGAAAAAATCGTAATTGCTGCTATAGAATTGTAATAATAGCCTTCTGAGAAAGGTGATAATGTCCTGCTTTCATACTTATCGATATAAAAAATTGCCGACCATATCTAAATGGCGAGTGAAACGTTTCGGCATTATGTTTCTTGCTTTACGTATTATTGCATATGCTGAATGCGATTATGATATCGAATAATATTGTAGTTATACTTCTAGTAATGTCACTATTTATTTTTACGGCAATCGAAGCTCTGTCTGCTTTGACTGTATATTACTTCAACCCGTACTGCAATGGCTGGGAGAAGACCAATGAACTTTTCAATTTCGTTACCTAAATATTAACCAATGGGTCAAAATTTGAGAAAAAAATATTCAATCTAACAGATGTCGATTTTTGATGTAATGGGGTCCCCCATCGTTAGTCCATAAGGATCTGATCTTTCAAATACTGGACCACCTGATCCTTCCTGTCCATCTATCCTGTCCTTCTTTTTCGCCCATCCAGCATATCTAACCTCTCAATCCCATAATCATATCTGCCTTATCATTTTATTTTGACCATTCGCTCTGCCCTACTATTCTGACAGTCCATCGTATCGGACCACCTGATCTATCAAACATTCTCCTATCATATCTGTCCCCCTAGTTTTATTCGGACCATCTATCCTGCCATCCTATTCTTTTCGTCCTGACCACCTGTTCTGTCCTTCTATTTTTCGAGCATATCTGACTCTTCAAACTTGCAATCCTGCCCATCCGTCCTATCATAACATCCTGTCAGTCCATCGTATCAAGCCATCTGATACTTCAATTACTCGCCCGTCATATCAAATTAACTGATTATTTAATGTTGCCCGACAATCTTATACTTCCATTTTGTCCTGCCATCTTTCCCTCGATTGACCTTCAAAGTTAAATAAATTTTAAACAATATGGATTCAGAGATAATAATGAAGTGCCTCGTATAAATCGCTGTGGATTTATCGCACTACAACACCTATTCAGAATTAAATAAACATTTTTCATTTCTTTATTAAAAATCCAGGCGATAAAGATCATGTTCTGAATTACAATCGTCATTAAAATTGCAAAAGTAGCTAGAATGAAGAATCGCAACGCACACTCTTTACACAGTATTACAGAATTATCGCGCGTTATCGTAAGACACCCAAGTTTTCAAGTGTGATTTAGCAGGTACGTTTGTACTCCAGGAAAAGGCTTCAAAGGAGATCCGTCAAACGTAAAGCGATAAACGTCTCTTAAGGATTCTTAAGCACGTCGGGAGCGAACGAAGCGATCGAGCGCGATGCCAAGGTTGCGAGCAAGAACTCGAGGGATCGCGTGCTGCCATAAGTTTTCGCTCGAGTCGGAACGAAGTGTAAGCATAATGACGATGCTTTCTGTCGGCTCCTCGCAAAGAGTCACGATCCGGCGGCCGCACTCAGACTGTAACTCCGCGCTAAGCGGAAGCCTTGCGGCTCATACTTCTTTTCCGTGGATAAAAAAAAAAAACACGATGCTACTTGCTATCCGCTAGAAGATGTTTTAGCGACGGAAAAAGAAATACTCGGAAAGACTAGATTCGGTATCGAATAAATCATTCATGTTGTTCAAACAATAAGACTTGGACCTTGGTCGAATAGGACTAGAATAATTAGATCTACAATCAAAGCAAAGATCCTATTGATTGAACTTTTCAACATTGGTCTAAAAGTCCCAGCGTTAGACCACCGCCGGCCATTTTCCCATACAACTTTTCCGACTGTTTGACTTAGGATCTACTGTTGGACGCACCATCCTTCCTGTTCAATTGCTAACTAACCTAATTGTTCGGAATATTCAGATTGATTAAAACTCTTCGGTTCATATAGCTGTCTTCCACTTAGTAAATGTTGTTTGTACAAATACATTTTGCTATTTCCTATTTATGGACGGGTCCCCTCTTCCCTGTCTTGGAAGACATAGTGTCATGAAGGATGAAGTGTCCGGGACTCTAAATATCTTAGAAAGGATATGTCCTGAAAAATGAAGACTTTTAAAAGGATCTTTGAGAATTAAAATCATTAGGCAATTAATACAACCAAACCAACTGAGGCTTTGAATTGCGCAATGTGAATAATATCAATGATTATTAGCAATTTGCAATTGACAAGGAAATTAGTCCACTCACTTTATACCTCGAGTCAGACGCAACTCCACCAACTCTCAAATTTAGAGGAGTCATTAGACACGCGCTTATGCACCTTATCCCCGGAATACGGCCACGACTGGTTTCATTCTATTAATAATATTCCTAAATTTTTTAATGTTGTCCAACATGAGAAGAAAATCGTTCTCGGGGCTCATGGAAAAGTAGAGGTAGTAATTATTAGGCGCCAAACACACGAAAGTAGAAAGGCCACTCGAAGTTCACGAATCTTCGTAGAATCGAAAGACGGCTAGGAATGAGCAATCGCAAATGGGTTGAAAAAGTCGCACGAACGAGGTTGGGTCTCGTTCTCTCTTTCCCGTCTTAACGGCCCCAAGGTCATCCGGGTTGAACACGCGATTAGCGGTAGGCTCAGGTAGACCGTGTTCGCGGTTACGCACACGAATATTTGGATTTCCTTGGAGGCTTATAGTTTGGGTGCAATCCATTTTGGCAATAAATGCAAGTTACAAAAACAAGCTACAAACAAAAAAAACATTTTGAATCAAGTAGGCAGAGCATGATTGTCTAACAATACCGGCGCCTTCGACACCCACGACTCCAAGTTTCTCAGGGAAACGAGAGAGAGAGAGAGAGAGAGAGAGAGAGGCAATATCCGATGTTAGGATAGAATCGCGAAATATCCGTAAGAAATTGATTGAAACTGTGAACCAACGATCGTCGGTCGCTATACAAATGAGAAATACTGTGCGGCATTGATCTTATCGGTAAAACACCATCGGCTTTTGATGATAATTTGCGAATTAATTTTACGAGGTGAAAAACGACTGAGGAGGGAAAATGCAAATGATTTTTTCGGATCGGTCAACGATCTCTCTCGCTCTCTCCCTCTCTGTCTCTGTCTCTCTTTACCTCTGTGTCCCCCTCATTCTTCGTTCGTTCGCCATCTTTGTAATTAAACTACAGTCTGTGTACGCGATCTGAGATCCCGCGATGGTGATTAAGGTCCGTAGCGACTTGGCCATTCTGCAGATATACGCGAGCACACGAACGACACGTAAGGCGCGTGTATGGATCTTGCGAGCACGTATATACCCATGTGTTCGAGTTAATCGAGGCCCTCGTATTCCGAACGCGTTCGTTAAACTGCAGAAAATAGGAGGAATGTGTACCCGTCCAGCGAATGAAATTTACGAGCGCCGTATCCTGCGGATAAGCAAATCTTTGGCGATGATAATTACGACGCTATATGGGAGTGTGTTACCTTAATGTATTAATCTGGGGGGAGTAATAACCGACTCCATAAACGATTGGAGACCTTGACGATTAGATACATTGTTAATGATCCTCTCCATCTTGCCAGACCAGGTTAGTCCAAGACCTGCTTGGACGGAGTCGATTGATCGTCGAATTTATTGAATCCATTATTGCACCCACTCTATAGGTCAAATGATCCTATAATTTCGTCTATGACAATCGTCCAATGCTTCCGATCATTATTCAACTTAAGCCGCGCCTGATGAATAGCACTTCCGTGAATTTCACACGAATCCAAGTACCGTGATGTGTATGAAGACACGAATCGCCAATGATTGAGACGACATTTATATTACGTCATAATCCCTCAAGTACGATCGTCTTTCGGAAAGACCGCAAGACGATTGTTTGACTCTTCATGACAACTCCGGAAAGCTTCCATTGTCGGAACATAAAAATTCGAAAATTCCGAAAATCATACGACGTCGTAATACTTGAGCTTTTTATTATTCTTTTTGTTATTTTGTGAAAGGGTATGCGTCGCTTCTGAAAATTTCAGAATTCATTAAGTCGTTTTGCGACATTATACATGAAAAGCGAATTCGACGTCAGTGACCCGAAGACGTTCTTTGCCGTGCATTGTGCCGCCGCGGCGAATTTGAAAAATGGATGGTCGCTGTCTGGCGAGCCTTGGGCCTTGCGTTTACCTAAGAGTGAGGGGATAGGTTTACGGCATCCAGCCAGGCGAGAGAATTACCGGCGCCTTCGACACCCACGACTCCAAGTTTCTCAGGGAAACGAGAGAGAGAGAGAGAGAGAGAGAGAGAGAGAGAGAGAAAGAGAGAGGCAATATACGAGACGCCATTTTCGGTTAATCGGAAGTGCAAACATTTAAATCGTAAAAAGTGAATTGTTTTGAAAATGTCACGAGGATAACCGATATGAATTGATAAAAATGGCGCTGGACTAAAATGCTTTTCGATAATTTGAGTGGTTCTTGAAAGAATAATTTAGTCCCCCTGATAATTGTGTTAAGCCTATACCCATCAGATTACTCAAAACTTTATGTAAATTTCGAGTTACATATACATTTTCAGTGTTACATAACAAACATTCATAATAATTAATTCGTTTAATTGATTAATTTATTAATTTAACTAGAGAAGAGGCAGGCAATCCGTCTGTTGTGCGTGAAAGAATTTGACTCGTGGAAAGTCGTCGAAGCCAATCGCTCGCGGTAAAATTCCGCATTTCAGTGTTTGACACAGGCAAACGAGCAAAGACGGAAAAAATCCTAGGTACGTTCAAAAAGAAAGCAAGTCCGAAGGAAAAAGAGCCCGCATATCGCGAGGGCAAGAGCGAGAGATAACGAGAGACCGCATGATAGACAGAGATGAGAGATAAAGAGAATGAGATACAGAGAGGGATAGGGAGAGAGAAGGAGATGAATAAATATCTCGTGCAAACGCGTTTCGTGGCGTTTCCGAGATTTCCGAGAAGCCGGCCGGAAAGAACAATAAAAATAATCACTTCAACAAACTGAATCCGGACTCCGCGCAAGTACGTACGTGCGCTCCGTAATGACGCCTAATTGCTTTCCAGCGCTCTGCGCAGAAACACTGCTCGATTTTGAGATGCGGCAAATACCTGTCGCTATAATTTTCCAGCTAAGCACCCGCGCAACAATTAGCCGACGTCGCGATGCGCGTTCCGCGAACGTTTCTTTGTTGCAATCTAATTAAGCGGCGGTCGCTCGATCAGACTCGAATTAAGAGCTAACTAGTTAGATTGGACCACGCAACCGCTTCCAGAGACAGTGAGCTCGGCTGATAACATTATTATTCTTTTTGTTTTTCTTTATTAATTCAATGCCGCTTCGTGCTCTTTCATTTCTAGGACTAGGTGCGAATGATTAGAAGATAGGCGAAAACTATAATTGTACGTTCCAATTAGGAGTAGCTGATTATCAGTCAGACACGAGCATATTTATATGGTAGATTTCTCTTCGGCGTCTCTGATCTTAATTCAAGTCCTAGCTGCGACGGAAAGAAGCTATAGTCTCTCTCTATACAACTGGATGATGATTCAGTCCTTTATACATACCCAAATCGCTGCAGGAATAGACAGGATAAAGACCAACGACCCATCTAGACTAGAGTCAAGGACATGGCCCCTGCTTTTAGGTCATCCACGGGTAATTTCTTAGATCTCAATTCTATTTAATCACTTATTCGTCTCAAATATTGCATTTCGCAATCGAGAATAAAAGGTCTCGTGCGTGATGTTTCGTTCCGTCCCTTTTCGAGAGCTCTCGGTCGAAAGTAAGAGACCACATTAACGACGGGAAGAAGGCAATCTTTGGCCATCTGTCGATCCCGTCTTACCGCCATATCGAACACCGGCTTCCCGCTTCGATACGGCCCTTACACTAGGCAGGCCGATGCCTGATGCAGAATCGCAAAAATGTAAATGCTTCCTAGAAATTCAATTCGACATGGCACGGATATACGGAGGATGTCGAAATCCGCACGATATGAACTTAGCATCCTATACGTTTCCTGATTCGTGGTGGGAAGAATGGGAACTGAACCCATGTAGGAGCCTATATATAAGAATGGCCAAAATCAAAGCGAGCTTCCTGCACCGAGTGGAGAGTTCGCGCGATAAATCGCAATCGTTGCTAAATGTCGCCGCAGACGGTAGATCCGGACATGCCGTGCCTTACAACTGTTTCATTCGTCCTAGGTTCGTGTCGCTTTTCGTGTCGCATTCGAATTGCGCGTTATCTATCGTCGTAATTACCCTGCGATTATTCCTGTTTTTCCTCTTGAAAAGACACGCGGCGGCGGTAATGGCGAGACACGCATACACGCACCTTACGACGGCAGGCCTCGACAATTTTGAAATCACTGTCGGTCTTTCGATATTTCTTTTTCGTCCTTGTTGACGACTCGCCACCAACGTATAAATACGTATACGTTCGCGTTAATCGAAACGTCGGATAAAAAATAAAAAGAAAAAACGCCGCTTTTTCGTAGTATTACCACGGGATTATTCGCATTATTAATCACAATTATTTGCATTATTAATCATAATTATGGATCCCGCGAAGCGTGATTTCTCTTTACATAACGGATGTCCGACCGTTCTCATTGGTCGATAAAAGTCCGGACTTGCGGCGAAGGTGAAATATTAATTTCGCGATAAAAGTGTAATCGCGCCCGACACACAACTTAATTCCTGTACGATTTCCGTAAAATATATAGAGACGGCCGAGTAACCGTCGGTATAATCGCACGCGATAAACGCGACGTTGCCCGATTTCGAGCGTTTCTGCCTGTCGGGTGTAAAATGGTAGTTTCTGGACAGTTTGAAAGATTCTCATTCCAGAAAGGATTCGTGCAGAAGTAGCGGAGACGGCAGTTCCCCGGCGCGAACGCGCCAGAGCCGGCAATTATCGCGCACTGGACGCGCGTCTGTTCAGCCGTAATTATCAGCGCTCGTCCATCCGTCGTCTCGTCGTGGGCCTCTTATCTACGTTATCTCGCGTCTTCCGAGCGGATTGCGCTTGGATCGGCCGTGTGTTACGCTGGCATATCGTGCTCGCTGCGAACGAGGCCGAGTGGCGCAAACCGGGGCCGAGGCGGGAATCGCGCTGCAGGACTGGCCGAGCACGACGGCACACCGTATAGTCGAGGTTTCGCCGGTAATTGCTGGGCCGACGGGTCGATAATGAGCCTTGGCTTCGGGGAACCGATTACACCCAGCCCGAGTAGCCAGAGAGCCAAATGTGAAGCCGAATAACGCTCTTCTTTGGCGAGTGAGACGGAGCGACGGGTCGCTACGATCGAGGAACGGAGCTGGACGTTGTATAGTCCACTCTCGAATATCATCAACCTCTTGGTCGAGGTGTTTTGGAAACACGTGTCCGCAGGTTTTTAAGATCCGGGTAAAAATCAGAGACTCGGGCTTTCATTCCCGCGCCGGTCAATTTATCCAAGATTTTGCAGAATATACAACAGCCATACCGCGATGAGACGACCTCTTCTACCGATGGCAGAGGATATAGCTTGTAGTGATCGCAAACTTACTTGAGAAATTCTGAAAATTGCCCGTAGAAATCCGACATTAGTGCATATGTCATTATGATGTCATGTTGGTGAAAACATCAAGGTTACGGATGTCATGGATCAAACGAAGAATAGTACACATATTGAGGAAAGAAAGTAGGGTACGGCATCGTCTCGTGAATGTCGGACTGCCCATCTTTCTGGCCGATGTGGGACTATGACATCCTAAGTAGGTAAGGTTGTGATATTTTCCACGCGGAGTTCTTAAGTTTTGTCACGGACATGACTTATTAAAAGTGGGAACGTCACTCTAATGAGCCGTGAACGTAGTCGATAAACACAGTGTGTCGACTGTACATATTGTACGATTTCTTCCTCGACCGCTAATACACATGTACAGGGTGTCCTATTAATTTCTGGAGGAAATTCTTTAGGAAATCTCAAGTTAAAGAGTCCTGTGTCAAAATTCGATCCAACGATCTAATTTCTGAACAATTTACAGTTTATGAACTACGGTTTTTAAATTATGTTAGACTGCGTTTCGTCCCACATATAGTTCGCGGATGAACTCGTCACTAAAGTGCTGTGAAATGTCCATCTAGTTACCACCAATCTAATCAACTGTGAACATCATTGAACATCATTCCAGTCAATCACGAGCATCATTGAACATCATTAAAAATGAAAATAGCACGTACATAATTATTCTCAGCTTTCAAAAAACAAAAGTATTACGACATGAATTGGCATTTAGGATTCCAGAATCAAAGAATTCCACCCGGAGGCCAGTACAAATTGTTGCCTGATCTTTTCTCTCCGACCACTTTTCACAACGATAACGGAATTCCGAAACGGCTGTTCATTGCGCCACCGAAAGAAAAGGACGAGTTGCAGCTAAAAGGAAAATGTCGATCCGCCGAAAAAATCTCTCGGATGTTAATTGCTAAATAATCTACGAGTTCCCGCCGATGGAAAAAGTGACGGAAAAATCGGACCCGCTTTTTTCGAGGTGACGTCTGTCTCTCTCTCTCTCTCTCTCTCTCTCTCTCTCTCTCTCGCATGCGATAGACTCGTTGCTATATACACGTGGCAATTAACGCGAGTGATTTTCGCGAGTGAGGTTTCGCTCGCATGTACGAGCACGTAAGTATGTAGGCTCTTAAGGTAAGCCAACGCGTTTCTCTACCGGGATGAGTGGTATGTGATCTAATTTCCCGAGCAGTCGTGCGGAAAATGATCCCACCGCGATTACGAAACGAACGGCTCCTAGTCTACGCTGCGGGCTTTACTTTTTATCTCTCTATTTCTATAGGTGTCTTTTTCGCTTTACCTATCTCTTGTTCTCCATTTCTTTCTTTTTCCTGTATTCTATCTTTAACGTGCAACGTAATCGACTTATCCACTTCTCGGCCTTCTGACCTATCGTACGTATTTGCAGAGACATAAAAAAAAATCTTCATTTTAAGATATGAGTAGAATACCCAATTTATACACGTATTTTATAAAAAAGAAAACATAAAAATTCACGAATGTATTTTTAACAAATCGTGGCGCTCTTCTGATGGTGTTTAAGGAATTACAAGATATAATTCCGTATAGAACCAGAAACGAAACATCATTATGATGGGAATGGAGAATTAACTGCAGGTGCATGATGGTCATTGCTGTTAAGGCGCCTGCAGAGAAATTGCATCGAATAAAAAGCGAATTCATCGACGAGCAAATTATGAAATTAGATCATCTCCTGAGGCATCGACCTTCGCGGACATCGATATCACAAGGGCAACCATGTGAAGTCGACAAAAAAAAATATACATAGAAGGCTGATCAGCTTGGGTCTTGAATATCGGACCAATCAAATTTACTTGGAATAATATTTGCATCAATTATTTAACAAAGATTTAACATTTAAGAAGTTAATAGTGAAACCTTCCACTAATGACATAGTGAGTATATTAATAGCGAAATCTCACTTGTGACCATTCGGAGAGCCTTGAGGAGAAAGGCCAATTGTGGGAGGACGTTTAAGCGACAAGTGGGCCCACTAAGTCGAAAGGTCATAAACGATAGGTTTGCCCTGTCATGAATCCCATTTCATCCTCGATTAAACGTAACGAATGTTCCGCGCAAGTCCTAAACTTATGAAGCATGCATATTGAGGTCTGTCTACTGTTAGATAGCCCAATCTAATATCATATGTAGGCCAATCTATTCTAGAAGTGTGAAAATTCATTCGAAAAAACTAACTTTTTAATCGAATTATTATTTTCTAATGTTCTCTTCGAGTAGTAATGCGACTATTGTTGGCACAAAAAATAAAATGCAACTGTTACTCGAAAGAACTTGACGAAAAAAAAAGAATAGATCATTTAAATTCATGAGACAAGACCTGGTATTTCAGTAAACGTGCATGTAAATATATATGAAAATTATGTAAATTTCCACGAGAATATATTAAGTCACCTTACTAAAGCTAATAAACATTATGGTTATGTGGCAATTACATTAACGGTATATAGGCCTAATTTTTTATATATTAAACACGTGAAGAAATAAGATCTTCAAATAAGGTTTCAGTGATAAAAATTGCACGTAGGTTTAATGATCAATTTCATGCACGCCTTGGAAGCATTGACTTTAATGAGACCTGCGACAGGACTTACAATATTATAAAAGTAACATTATTTTGTCGTGTCCATATTTTTGTTTACAATAGCAATTCATTGTTAACTGTTAAAAAATTTAAAAAGCATCACTCTGTCAATTTTCAATTTATCACGACACAATCATCGCGTGAAAGTTTCTGAAACTTTATCCTGTTGCAATCTAACTTTCACTTTTCGTTATTTTTTTTTTAATTAAAAGTTGACTTTGTCAATTTTACATAATATAAAATGGACTCAATAAAAGTTAAGTTTAGTAATCAAATCAGATTTAAGAGTTGAAAGTTAAATATAACTTTTCGACAACTTTAACTTTATACTAAGTTAAAGGCTGAATGTAACTTTAGCTTTTGAACTAAGTTAACTTTATCTTGTTGAAAGTTAAATCTAACGTTCACTTTTCGATACAGTTAACGTTATCAAATTAGATATTATATTTTTCATATTAATATTTAAGTTCATATAGAATTGACAGTTGAATACTACTTTCACTTTTCAACAAAGTTAACTTTATCAAATTAATAGTTGATTTTGTAATATTTTTAACTCGACATGAAATCGCCTGAAGAAATATTAAGTTAATTAATGAAACCGGAATATAGAATTGAAAGTTGAATTTTTACTTTTCAACAAAGTTAACTGTGATAAGTTAAAAGTTAAATCATATTAAATATTCAACTAGGTTAAGTTTATCAAATTAAAAGTCACATACGACATTATTATTTTATCCAAGTTAACTTATTAATGGAGTTAAAACTTAAAAGTTCGCTAATTATAATTAACTCATATAAATTTTAATTTTTTTTTTTTTTAATTTTGATGCTTTTAGGTTAGGTTGTCAAATTTATTTAAATTTTAACTAATTTAATTTAGAATTAACAGACGAAAAGTTAGGTTATCAGAACAAAAACAAAAATAACATAAAATAAAAGAATATCAAAAGTTAAGGTTAAGAGTAAAGAAAACACTAATTAAGTTAAGTTAAAAGTTACCAATTTAAAAAATAACTAAGTTGAATTAAAATTAATTGATTTAATTAATCTTTTAATTTGACTTTTAACTTTTTAACTAAGTTCGATCCAACTCCATTAAATACAGTCGATCATGTAGATTCATTTGCCCTTTTGATCAGTCATACAACGTTGACATTTGTGGGACTCCCCAAAAAATAATGAAGATATCTCGTGAAGGACAATGTATTCCACCTCCCGACAATTATGAATGCGTAAAACACCAACAATGGCATCAGCCAATTCTATAGAGTCTCATTTTTGACGCTCTCGGCGGTAATCTCGTTAGAAGGGAAATTAAAAGTCCAGCTAAGAAATCGATGATTCATTGTATACCGGTGCGTATTAGGGCAGGTCGTATATATCTGTTTTGAAAATTCGGCGCTAATGAATCCCAGTGCCGATCTCGCCGGTACGTCGTCGAGTCGCGTTATATACACACATATATACATATATACAAGCGCTGCTCTGTGTCTGGACTTCGTCGATGATGTCTTCATTCCTCGCGGCGGCAATGCGGCGTTGCATAATTTCGCAACAGCTGTAAAGCCCGAGCCCATCAAGGTTCGGCTCCATCTTGTGCCCAGGGATTTCCGTCGCCCTCGGCTCGGTAGTCTTCGGATGTCGTCGGCGACGAATTAAAAGCGACGTTCGCCGTCGTCGAGAGTGTCGGATTGCGGTTGCGGTGACGGAATTGCGACTTGCGGTGCAGTCAATTTGCAGGTGCAAAGTTCAAACACTCGGTGAAAACCGCTAAAGGCTCTTTCACGGTGTGCTGCATTACGCCTACGCAATGTCGCCGCGGAAGTCTATCGTCAGAATATGAGGGTATACCTCTGTTTTTCGTTTCGTGGACCAAAACTGATTTAGTGTTTGCGAAATGTTTGATTGATATTTAGGTTCTGTAACTTCCGCTTATATGGACAATCGTTTGATAGTTCCGTAAATACCACCAGGTGTCGTGACCGATCCATTTGAGAGCAACCTTAATGTTCTTATTGCATATTTTTAGGTTATGTCGTCTATACAATGATCAAAGAGTGAAGTCAAATCCCCATGTGTCGAAATGCTTTAAGCCATGACCTTTGCGGGTCATTAAGCGAAATTGTGAAGAAACACCTTAATCGTTTTAGCATCTCAACGGAAACGTCCAAATGATATCGTCCGCCATCTTTGGTCACGTGTGGCTGTTTGACTTCCGGCCATTCTCAACATCCAATTATTTTACATGTTAATGCATATAAATATACAGAAAGCGTTCGGTTTTGATAAACAAGTTATCAAAAGGTGAACATTGCTATTTTATTTTTCATATATAATTCAACCAAATTCGCCAATCCCGGTCCATTTCCGGATTCCCCAGTTTTCCGTGTAGTAGTGGTGTAACGAGACACGCCTTGCCGCTTGCTAGCCACTCGACTCGTGAAAAAGTGCTGGGTGTCGATGTAACTGAAGCGTTGCGACGGGACAAATTAGCTAGGCATAATTACTACTGTACTTCACGCTAAATTGGTTTACTTTTAGTAAGTGTAAGTGAATATTTCCTTTAACGTTCACGATAAATTCCTTCACCGTTAAGATTTTTTTTCTTCTTCAAAAAAGAACAAGTCCTGACCTTACCAATCGATGATTGCAGGACGAACTCTTCGGAAGAATAATATAATATAAAATATAAGAATAATTTGTTATTTTCAAATAAATATGTACTTAAATTAAGAAAAGATTTTCTTGAATTAAGTCAGATTTACTACAAAGATGGGAACATATTCCTTATTCAAGTAAATGTGTTTATAGAAAATTTCTTTTCAGTGTAGAATCGTTATATTCAATTGAATGATTAATGATAAAAATGTCTAAACCAAACATTTGGTAAATTGTAGTTTTTTCTAAAACTACAGTTGAACGAATCAAAATTTAAAAAGTCATTAAAAAAAAATAACCAACAGTCCAAAACCTGCGAAATTTCCTCACATCGATTAAAAAATAAATCATTGATTCGAGCCACGTCTAAAACATGCATGCATGCCTCCATGCAATTTCACGTAATTTCATATTTCGATATATGCGCTAATTAACGTCAAACAAACGATTTAATTACACTTAGATTATGACATATTAAACCAGCACGGCTAATATTCGCAGTAAACCAGTGTATTTATTTACTGCAATTGACACATAAACGATGCCGGGTATAAATTCAAGACATACTTTTTTTTTTTTTTTTTTTTTTTTTTTTTTTTTTTTTTTTTTTTTTTTTTTTTTTTTTTATTTTTTTTTTTTT
>JAPYZR010002698.1:0-16055 GCA_030522945.1 Trichopria nigra
AAATTAATATAACATCAAAACTCTGATTAATAAGTTTTCTGAAGTATTCATTATTAAGAAAATGAATTCTTTTCATATACCCTTTTTGATCGTTTTCTAAAACGAGAAACTTAAAGATGACTATATGTTCTTACATAGTATGAGCCAATAAATGTATAGGTAGAAAGTGAAATGTGTAATAATACATTAAATAAATGAAAAATAATTTCTATGCTTGGTATTTTTCAAAATCATTTAAGATGCGATTATATTGTTTTTCTTAAACGTGAATCATATATATGATATATTCGAGTTTGCTGTAATTTTTAATGAGATTTTTCAAACTTGATTAAATTTTATTATTTAATCTTTTAGACTAAACAAATATTTACCAGTCGATCCTGTTAATCCAGAATGCAGGAAATATAAAAAAGAAACGAAATTAATTTCTCGCATCTACTGGCGTAAAAATCAGTTGCTTGTATTAATTATAATTAACTTAAAAATTAACTAAATGTTGAAATTTAAAATTGTAGACATCGAATTAAATTTTGCTACTTTTTGGTAGTAACGTCACCTAAATTCATATAAGCCTGTAATAAAGTCTTCGTAAATCGAAACAATTGATATATTGTTAGGTGATTTTGATAAAACCGAGAATCAATCCTTACCTGTGTCAATAAAATGGAGTAGAATAAAAGATTGGTCTCCTGTTGGTCTTTAATAATATCCGCATTTTCGTGCATGCCGAACACACTTGGTTCTGTTATGATCGGAAGTTTTTTCGTATACTCCAAAAACTCATCGTACCCTTTCCCATTCGGACAGTAGTAAATATCCGACGTTTTATCGAAGTAATATTTATCTTCAACAACAACCCGTCTGTTAATTATATTGAAATTTGATTATATGCATATATCGAAGTGATTTAGCGATTGTAATTAAATAGCTTTTTGGAATATCAGATTCAAACATAGTACACAGCAAACGAAAATGGATTTAAATGGATTCATATTTGAATGCATTTTAATACATTTCTATCCACTTGAATTCTATATTTGCCCTTCAATTTTAAAGATTTGTTATTTTTTTTTTCAATGCATTTGAATGTAAAAATAATAATGCACTCAGATTTTAGATAAATTATTTTTGAATACTTTTGAATGCTATCCCAATGTTCTTAATGCCGTTTTTAAAATCTCAATCATTTTTCAAAGTGGATTCGGCAATAGTTCAATATTGATTAATGCATTGAAATCCACAAATAATATCTATTACTTCAATTCTATGCTTATCAATATATTTGAATCTAAAAATGATTCCCAACTTCCGTTGCATGCATTTCTATCCATTTTATTTATTATTTTTGGATTAATGTGAATTGAAATGCATGGAATTTATAGGCATTATAATTATATGAAGTCTGGATTCAAATGTATTAAAAAAGAAAAGTATTATTTCGTTGTAACTGAATTATCTATCATTAATAAATCCAATCGTTGAAAATATTGTTATAATTTCGACTTTGTTTAACTAGCGTGTCAGAAACTTAGATAATATCTATATGTAAAAACGTACTCATTGTAGAATTCATTAAGGATAGTCGTAAGCGTTCTTCGATCCCATTCGTCGGTGACTCGACCTCCGTAATTGCATTCCCCAGTTAAATAATTTATTGCTTCGTATTGAACAGTTGAGTATTGGTCTAGAAAGACGTGCAACTGTTGAATGCTGACTCTTAAATCTGTCTCGTTGAATTCATAAGGGTTGTTCCATCCGATCGGTCCGTATTTTCGTCTTTCCTGAACAATGGCGTGGAAGAAACATAACGAGTATAGGAGTTTCTTGAAAGCTTCCGGTTGATAGCAAGACTCAAAAAAGTCTGAGTCACTGATTGGATCGCTCATGTATGATCGTATTATGTTAGCTCTTAAGCCTTTAGGCGGCTCGTTCGTCATCTTTATACCATCCTGAAGAACTGTGACCGGAAAATGATCGGCTGGATAACTGGTCAGCCACAATCGAAAGTCAGCATGAGTTGTATCGGGAATCAGTCCTTCACAGATCTTTTCCAAGGTACCCATCCAACTTTTGGCTAAGTGGCAATTTTGAAGAACGACCCAATTACCATCCTTTACTCCATCGTTTATCATTTTTATCGCAATCGGACCTTGACCTGTTACGAATTAAAGTTGTGCAAGATCACAGAATTTAACCTTGATTGACAATATTCACTTACCTTGGCCTAGAGACAAGGAATGCAGTCGACTTGTTCCAAAACCTTGATCATCGGCGAACTTCAACAATACTTGAGTAGGATCTGCGCCTGGTGTCAAGACGAAGATCAAAGGTATGCAACAATTGGAATCGCAAAACGATGACATCAAATCGAATGGTGGTGGCTCGATATATTGGGGCCCTAATTCATCTGCATATAAACAAGGTTTATTAAAGGCTGAATTATAATTCAAAAACATTGTTCGCAAGTTCTAGACCTTACCTTCGACAAACATTTGAACCATATTTACGATTTTATCGGGCCTTAAACACCTAAGAACTAACATCCTTCCTAGAATTGTCAGTTCTTCGAACGGTTCTGGGAATTCCGCCATATGTGGTTCTTTAGAATCAAATATTACTTTCCATTCATCGATATTTTTTATGAACGATTTTCTGATTTCCTAGAAAGGAGTAAATCAATTCATAAATTACAATCTAATCGATAAATGAAAAAATGTAAGGTATTATATACTAACTTTGAAACCAGGAATAGAACTCAATCTGCATATTTCATTCCAGGCTTTTACTGGCAGCCAATGTGCTGGATTAGCAAAAGGATTGTCAAGACCAACGCCACCAGTTAAGAAAAACATCCATTGGGTCATAGATATCTTCCCTTGTTTGTCTAGTAAATTAACGACCAAAAGCAAAGAAAACAAAAGTTTATCTTTTTCGAACAGTGACCTGCAGATATTTACGTAGAGCGAGTAAGTGAAGTAAGTCGTCAAATCCCGTAGTCGCAATTCGACAGTGTCTACTGGTTCTGTATTTTCGATTGCCAATTTGAATAAATTGACGAACCATGCCAACGAATATTGATACATCGGATCGATGTTGGCTAAAACAGCTATTTAAAAAATGGCAAATCAACTTGAAAATGGACAAATATATTCTTTAACTGATTAAAAAAAAAATCGTATAAATATAATGTTTTACGCAATTACCAATTGTGAAAAATAGAACGGTGGAATGCTCAGCGATCGGCGTATACTCCAACCTCGTAGTATCGATTGATTTTTCTGTAATTTCCGCTGCAGCTTGCTTTACCTGAATATCATTACTTAGCACTTTCGAGGACGTCAAAACAGCAATGGCGTCTTGATCCTCCAAAATATTTCCCTGCGATACCGACAAAACCTCTAAAATCTTGTCTTCCGTTTCTTTTAGCATTCTGCGCAAACATATTCCAAGTAAGTCTTTGAATCGGTATCGAATGGGTAATGCAATTTTTAGAAACTTACTTTTTATTGGCAGCTCCTTGAACGATTAAGTTATTCTTTTCAGCTTCCAGATCTGGCCTTTCCTTTGCGACAACTATTCCTAAAAGTTGATCCTCTAATCCGCTTGGTGTGATGACAAAATTTAAAAGTGTCACTTTCACTGCAATCTCCGGTAAATAGTGAGGATTCCTTAACTTTGTGGTGATGTACAATCTATAAATGATTTCGATTCATTTAAGGACTTTTCATTGTCTACACAGTAATAATATATTACCTGAAATTCGAGTTGTACTCAACAACGGCATCTCCAAACTTCAAGCATAGGGCACCGCCTTGTTTGAACGTTTGTTTCAAAAGAACCGGTTCCAGCATAGCATCCAGTTCTTCTTCAATATTTTCCAGTAAAATGGGCTGACCGAACTGAATCGCATTTTCCAAAATTCTTGGATAATCCATTTGAGTGAGTCTTATAATGTTCAAGCTATTCTGCTTTTCCATATTTTTGATCCATTTATTAGCCTGACTCTGTGGATCAATCATTAGTGGCCAGCGTCTTGCGTTTCTAACGAATGAGAAGATATATTTTTAATTTCACGAATGAATAATTGGAATATAACTTTATAAAAATCATTTCGTTTTATTTTTTAACAATCATTATTACCTGACAATAATGCCGTTGTCTACGGAAAAGTTATCACTCGGCAGTCCAAATATAGTCCACGACCTTATAACTACTGGGTCCCCAAGAATATCGCGCAACTGAAAATCTTTCGTACAAACAATGTCAAGAGAAGTGCATAGCTTGATCCAGATTTCAATTTGCTTTGTACGAAATGACATCGTGAATGGACCTAAATAGGATACTGCTCCAGATGCGATGATAACATCACCAGTCAACCGGTAATACCTGAGGATCATTTTACGCATAAAATGTATAGGGTTCACTGCGATTTAGGGCATGTTAGGCAATATTGTTTCTAACTATAATTATCTATATATCTATAATTTAATATAATCATTTTTCAAAAATTTAAATTGCAGCAGTATATTATTGACCTTTCTCCTAGCTCCTTAGCATTTTCCGACCACCTCGTGTATTCGCCTCCTAAGCCTCCAATGAGTTCTTCAGCACGTTTCAGCTTTTTTTCGCATTCAGCCACTTTATCGATCATTTTTTGATAATCATTTTTGCGAGTTATAAGATCTTCTTCCAAAGCTACTAGTTTTGCCTATTTTACAAAATGTAAAGTAAAAATATGAATACATCATTAGCATTAAAAAAAAATATTTTTGAAGATGCAGACCTGAATCTGCTTCAGCTGTTGACGTTTGGCCCCCAGTTTCACCATTGCGTCGTTGTAAACCTCTTGAGCAGCTGCTAAAGCTTTTTGTTTCGGTGCTACCACCTTTGCTACTATATCATATTCGGAGATCGCATAAATCCACTTGCAAAGACCTTGGCAGGCAGTTGATGCGGTCTTGATTTTTTCAGGATCAAAGTTGACATTTGTAAAATACTCCTTTCGGATCTTGTCGATAATACGTTCTGGTATGTTGTCTTTATCAAAATTCAATAAGGATTCCAGAAATCTGACGTCGCTCAAAATCTTCGTTGATGGTTTCCACCAGTCTAGGAAGAACTTTCCATCAGGTCCCATTGTCCGTTCTGGTTTGAAATCCTGAATGCCAAAACGAAAAAAACATAAGTGAATAACAGTGGATATTCCTGATGATTGAATTATTCAAGTGCATTTGTCCTCATGCGCACCTTCAAGATACACACTGCTTCCATGACAAGTTTAACACCAGCTGGAGGACTTTTCATCGCTTTCACTACAGCAATATCTTGCGTAGTCAATGTATTTAAAGCTGCCTGTGCTGCATTCAAAATTGGCATTGCTTCGGCTAAATTAGCATCGCACTCGGCTTTAATTGCAGCTGCTTTTGCTGCCACTTCCTAAAATGATTTTTAAATTAAGAATGCATGAAATACCAGACGCAAGTGAAATGTGAAAATACTTATTACCATTGCAGCTGCTTCATCGATTTTCACAACTTTTTCAACTTCAGCAACTTCGAGGCTCTCTTTCTCAACTGTCGCTACGATGCGTTGAACATCCTGCGCTGCAGTTACCAGCATCGGTTGCAAATTCTTCAAGGTGTCTTGCATTATCGTAACATCTTGCTGAGTTCCGTCTAATCGACCGAGACCTCCTTCGTAACGCGCTTTAGCCAGCAAAACCTCACTTCAGTTGGAAGAGAATTTTCAATATTTATTATTTCGGTATTCACGTAAGAATAGTGAAAGAAGTTGCAGAGAAAAGGTAACTTACGATCTTTTCCTTTCTAACAATTCCTTAAATGTATTTATCATTTCCAAGTATGAAGTAGGTGTTACGTAATTATAGCGCTGAAGTCGCTCGTAAAATTCTGCGCTAAGAGTTTGAGTGGACACGTGGAAAAATTGACACATTTCTATTCCAGCTTTGCGTTCGTGATCGCTCAGCTGGATTTCTCCAAGGAATCTTGTAGCAACAGCTAATAAAGCGTCTTCAGGCCACGGCTAGTAAAATTGAATGTTCAAACAAATGTGGGTTTGACTAGACGGAAAAAAAACATCAAACTTACTTGCAGCCAATCGATTGTGCAGCAGTTGACAAGGGCCGGAAACTTTCTTATCCGATTTCTAAATCCATCGCCAATGGGCGACATAGCTACCACGCAATGCAGTTGATCTCGAGCTATTTGAACGAATAGATTGAAAAGCGCCACAAGACTCCCGTCTGTTTGAAGCGATCTCTCTCTTTGTCGATCGAACTGACGCATTTTCTCACAAATCTCTGCTTTTTCGTCTACACCAAAAAGATTTGGAACCTAAAAATGATCGCCACGTTTTATTTTATCAAATCATTACTGTCTTGCAAGGTTACAAAGGTACTTACTTCGCCAGTATTTAGCATGTTGCTAATGTCCTCTAAGAAACTCTCCTCTTTTATCTGTGAATCCGTAAAGAGAAAGGTTGTGTGCAAGTCACTGGCTGTCGTCTTTTTGAGTATTATTTTGATATCTTCGTGCCATTCGATCGCGCCGTACACTTTGCTCATTTCTACTTGAAAAACTTCATAGTCACAAATATGGGAGGCTAATCGTGTCAGCGATTGTCTTCCCGAACCACCGACACCCACAAGTAAAGCATGGCTGCGAGGTTGCATGATGATTCGAGCTATTTTTGACAAGTGCTCAATAGCGAATCGGAAAAGTACTAAATTCATGGGCTTTTTCGTCATGGAATTGTATTCAGCGAGGTAATTCTCTACCACGTTGCGCAAATTTTTCAAATTTCGAACTTCCTGGTACAAACGAGAGTCAGCCTTGGGATCGGAAAAGTCGCAGAAGACCAATCGTCGTAGCTCGTTGTCACCTATCTGCATTAAAAAGAGTGGGAAACAAAATAAAATTTTGTTAAAATAATAAAGAGCAAATTTTAAATTGTAACAATCACGTACAGGGGAATTAGGTTCGGTTCTGAGATCTTTGAAGGTTTCGGTGAAGTCGATGCCCATCCGGAATTTAAGGGTTACTCGTAGTTGCATTATAAGCCAATTCATATCTGGCTCATCGACGAGGCGATCTCCGAAAACTCGAAGTATTTCGTGCACCCAGAGGCGCTTCATGCTTACGAGTGTAGGCATGGTTTCCGGAACAGAAAGTAAAACGCCCTGAAGTTTACATTATTTTTGAAAATAAATCACCTTTACAATAAAGTAAGGATTGATCCAAAAAGAAACTGAACACTTTTGTCTTACAGTTGTGTTACACTGACTGAAACAACCGAACGAACGACATTTTAAAAGTGTTCAATTTCGTTTCGATTCAGTTCTGGTATATGAACAATTACCTGTATGACTCTGGAGAAATCTCGAAGGTTGAATAGATAATGCGATTTTGCTGGAGTAGGCAGTAAATTCAAAAGGCTTTGTTTGTAAAGGTCTAACGTTGCCAAAACGATTTCATCAATGCAGGGATCGAATTCTTTACTGAATCCTCTAAAAGAAGAAAAACTCTGTTTATGTATTGTGCGTTCATCTTTTTCTGCACGTATCACCGAAGAAAGTTTAAAAACAAAAGAATTGAGGAAATCTAACTTTTATGGAGTAAAGCGTTACGCTAACATGCGTTCTTAACAAGGTAAACAAACCTTGTATCCAAATGCCAGAGTACAATTTTACTGAAAATCGTTATCATAACTTCATCATCGAACTCGGAAATTGTTGCGATGAAAAAGTGTCTCTTGAATCTCGGAGTTACATCTTTTCCTCCTCCAATGGGTGGACCCATTGCACACATCAGCTGCATGTCGATAAGTTTCACCGGTATCACTTCCTTTCGATCATACCTAGTGAGGACATTAAATTTATTAAACCAATGGCTTAATTTTTAAATACTTCAGAATGATCGAGTAAAGAAAAATAATAGAAATCTCTACCATAGCCAATGATCAAGCCACTGCCTCAATAGCTCAATCGGTGGTTGTGCGCCATAAGTTTCTTTCATAGGCATCGACACGTCATCGACAAATATAACCCAGCGTTTTCCAATTGGAGCACCGTAAACGCCTTTTCTCCGTTTATCAAGTTTACTCATGATTATATCCTGCGTTTGGTTAGCCGATGTTTGTGCCGAGAAGTTTACAAACAGTGGCTGATAAATCGACAGATCATTTTTCTTCAGCAAAAAGTCAATAATGTATACAGATTTCCCAGTACCGGTCGGACCCACTAGTAAAACTGGTTTTTGGTGCTGAACTAGCAATTGAAATAGGGCTGTATACCGAATGGTCTCTACCGTGGGTACAATTACTTGATTTACAGGAATATCTCGGGAAATTGGTGGAGCGGTTAAAAGTTCGTCAACCCAGAGTTTCCATTTACCTTTGCCCTGTGTATCGTAAAGTGCAGCGTATACAAAATTAATAAAATTTATTACAAAAAGATTATTGTTCATTCAAAAAATACCTCTTTTATAAATCTATAATCGAAAACCAGTCCGTCTTTCGGCATGACAAAAATGTATGGTTTTATCGGCGGGGTTATTGGGTGTGGCAAATTAAACTGCGTGTACAACTTCTCTGGAAATTCTTTTTCCAAAAGACCGCGGAATAAAATACTGAATACTTCCTTATATTTGGCCATCAGAGTTCCACCCATTGCCCAAATACACGAAAAAAAGAAAGATCCCTGAAAATGATGGAAATTGATAGTTTCTTGAACAAGTTATAAATTAATATTAATATTAAGATTATTACTTCCACTTGAGCCCGCAAGTCCAAATCAGTGATTCCTTCTATCACTTTTTCATCATTATAATCACTCACAAAAGCGTCCATCAAATATGTAATAGATCGTAAAATATTTGAATCTGATGTAGGACATAATTCCTAAACAAATTTTATTGCTATTATCTTGAAGTATGAGAAAGTACAGTTAAAGTAAACAAAATATTCTTACAGCCAAACCACCACGTCGCAAGAGATAGAATAATGGTTTGCAAAACCTCATGAATAAGCAGTCGTAGAGAAAATCTCTTAACCATTCTGTAATTAATTCAGGCAGATTTGCCATCCACGATTTTAATAAGGGTTCCCAGCCCAATGCGGTTGGCTCCATATAAATCATACCTAAATATCATTTAGCATACTCAATCAATATATTTTAAAAGTGTTTGAAGCATTTTATCATTGGAGGAAAGATGAAAAACTAATTGCAATATATACCACAACGTGAAACTGTTGCTGGAGAGGCAGCTTCCAAATCCATTGGTTCGAAAATAAGATTTGTGGTTGGCGCTAACTGAATGATTTCTCCGCTCATCAAACACAATTTTTTATTATCATCCAAGACGGTATTCATATTTTCAATCCATACAGCATCAACGGGCCCGTCAAAGATAAGCCACTTTCTGTTTTCATTAGTTGATACAGCGAAAGCCCGATAACTGACGGCCAATATTCCGTCGCTCCACTCGTGAGAAACAGCGTCAAATTGACCGTATAATTGGCCCATAGTAATTGATTTGGGATTTATTACTATTATTTCAACTTTATGTTCATCCATTAGATGCTAAAAAAGATTAATTTCTGCATTTATATCTGAAATTAAAGGATTTATTTTCGTAATTATTTTATTAAACTCGTCACGCATACTCACTCTCTCTTCGAGAAGTTCAAGGGCTCTAGATAACATTCTATAAGCGGTCGTTTTTCCACCGAATGGGTAACCAACTATCATGAAGCCATGTCGAACGACCATCATTTCGTAAATTTGTTGAACCTTTTCTAAAAATATAGGTGTGCACTGGATGTTGGCTTCTTCGCAAGCAGCAAAAGTGCAAGAGTTTAAATCTGTATAATCAGCCTGAGGTAAGACAACGTTTGGAAATAGATCCGAAGTCAGTCCCTATTATTGAAATCTCATTTGAAAAAATGTAGATAATAAATGTAATTATTATGAGCAAGCAAGTAATCAAATATTACATGAAACAGTGGAACATCTTGGTTTAAGAATTTTGGTAAATTCACATCCTTAATGCTTCTGAGCATAAGAATATCTTCGTTTTCATCAGGATGTCGAAGTTTTAGATTTCCAGCAGCTACGAGCACGGATTTCACAGCTCGCATTCCGTAATCGTAGTGATTTTGAGTGGACAGTTGTTCTGAACAAAGTCGATAAGCAGTGACTATTTTCACGGATAATGGCCGAGCGTTATAAAATCCGTAAGAGTAAAGGGTATTTTCCGCAATCAGACCATAATCCGGCACCTAGTATGAAACAATTTTTTTTAAATTCTGTAAGCAATTGTTGCGAAAAACAACCATTAACAAATAAACTATTACCATCATTGCTACTGAACGGAATAAAGCTTTAAGATTATCCGGCAATTCGGACCTGCCAGCGTATCCCGGATTCATAGTGATGAAAACAGCGCAATTTGGATCAAGATTTATTTCCGTGCCTTCGAAAATGATGGAAGTTTGTCCAGTTTGGATTCCCCGTTGAATTGTCAGAATTTGCTGAGCTACAACGGACAAAACTTCCAAATCGATTCGATTGAACTCATCGAAACACGACCACGCCCCGGATGAAGCCAAACCCTATCAATAACATTGTCGTTAAAAACTCTACGTAATATTTATATGTTTTGGTATAATTTTATATCTTCTAATATGAAAGCGATTCACATTAAACGACTCGTTACCTTGAAGAATTTTCCAAGGGCAATGTAATCTAAGCCATCCGAACAATTGAAAACAACACATTGCTTCGCAACTGCCTTTGCAAGATCTTTTGTGGTTTCGGTTTTTCCAGTCCCGGCCGGGCCTTCCGGGGCACCTCCCAGATTCAAGTTTAAAGCACCAAATAAAGTTCGGTAACATCTGTCCGTCAATGGCGTTATAACAAGACGCGAAGAGTTACCTAAATATTCGTACCCATACGCAAGAAACGAGTTTATCATCTTTGTTATCATTTGGTCTTCCTAAAAATTTATTTCCAATTATGTAACCAATTTGAGACAAGCAAAATCATTTTTAGAATTTAAAATCATTTACAGTCGTAGATTGCTCACCTCCCAATAGTATCTCAATTGAGCCAGCCATTTGAAATCCGAATCGTCGCTGACCTTTTGCGCGTGAAGTTCAACCAGGACATCTCGAGCATGGACATCCAAAGTTACCAAAGCCTCTGAAAAATGCATTTATATTACCTAGTCCTATGTTTGGATTATCCCTAAACGTGAGAGGCATGTACCTAAAGTGGTGCGATTTTGTTTGCTGAGCTTTCCTCGAACGAGCAAAACTATTTGATTCAATTCAAATATACAGGCGTCAACGTATTCTTTTAAACCTTTCGGGGCACTGGGGAATCTTTCAGTAATATCACTCGTCCAATACAGTTGCGCGATGCAAAGAATGGTTTGTCCCGGCCAATCTAATACCCAACGACTTCTTGCTTTTAGTGGATATGCATCCATGGCTCGAATAACCTTTTGTTATGGAACGAATGTACGTTTGTTAAAATGCAAATAGTAGAATTAAAGTATATTGTTATTCGCTGCTGGTATGGATTATGCTTACCATTGCTCTTACACTTTTCTTCATGTCCCCTTCTAAAGCAAGTAGCCACTTTTCTACTTGACCTCGAGCAGCGACAGTATCAACAATATCTTCTAATGCGACCATCTCACCTTCCGATGATATCATTGTATTCACCTCCATCGTTTCGGTAAATTTCAATTTCGCTATTCCCTCGAAACATTTTTTCAAATGCGGCTGCACCCTAAAATGTAAATTTTGATACGTAAAAATCTATTCAATTGTAGATAAATGAAAAGTATAACCTGGTCGGATCCTTCGTCTCGGATAGAATCTCCAGTAGTTCGTCGTTGGAAAGGAAGAAGAATCTCGGAAAGTATAAACGCTTCTTTTCCAGATAATCATTCAAGCCTTTCTGAATTAATTCTAACAAGGCTGTAGATTTCTTCAGACGTTCAAGCATTTTCTCTATCTCGACTACTTCCATAACTTCGGGGTCGCCAATGACTGTAATCATGATTTCTCTCCAAATCTATTTATTATTTAGAAGAAAAGAGGAATTAAAAATGTGACATTATCGATCATATGAAAGTGATTTGTAAAAATAATATTTTAAAAACAAACTTTGTCGACAGCGCTGAATCTACGACCTTCTTCTGGCATCTGTTGTTGAATATCGGGAGAAGAAAATATTGGTTCCAAGTACATCCAAGTTGATTGAACCTTAAGCCAATAATCTATGATATCTTGGAGAAGACAAAGTTTAGCTTCCCATTCGCTAATTAAGAACGAATTATAATTGAAGGAAATGTAATCAATCAGGAATAAAATAAGAAACGAGAGTGTTTGCTTACAGAGTTTCTTCTTCGAAGGGCTTTATGTATAGAGAGTTTTTCATTGTTTGAACCTTCGTTAGGTGATCATCAAGCAAAGTCTGAATGTCGTCAACACTGGCGATTACGTAGGTTCCAGTGTCTCGATACGGATTGACTTCAAACTGCATTTCACTCCAATCAGCATGCATCTTCAGCAAACCTTTCTCTAGGTTATTTTCTTTAGTAGCCGCTTCCGAAATTGTTTCAAATTTAGGAGCGTAATCGTCCAAGCCAAAATCTATGACCTGCATTGGCAAAAGTAACCACAATTTTATTTCATACCCTTTTTTATTTCTTCTGAATGAATAATGTTTTTACAGTGAAGCAATACCTTCGCTAATGTCATGCTCGAATCAATCTTAATAGGGAATCCAACGATTTCAGAGACTTGTTCCCAGTGCCTCGCCTTAAAACCTGGATTTCCCAGTGTCATCACAATAGGCATATGAAATCGAAATTCTTCGATTTTTATTCGGACAGTTTCCGCCAGCTTGTGTACCGCTGGTTCTTGAAAACTCTTTTCACATTTCATAATCACTCGAAATGCACCTCCACACTCAGTATCTATTACTTCCGGATCATACGATCCTACCAATGAAGTCGTCCACATTTCATAATTTGCAAGAAACTCGCAGGCAACGTCGTAAAATTTTCTATATGGGGCCAATTTGTCGGCTACCTATGTTAATCGAACATACATTTTAATTCCTGACTTGATCGACATTCAGCAATTTTAATGCTTACCTTTTTCCTTAGAAGGTATTGAGACAAAGGCCAATTGTACATCTGTTCCTCTTCATTAAACGCATCAATGAGCTCCATGCCTTTTTCGAGTCGTTCTTCAAGACTGTTTGCTTTCTTTTGATATCGAAATATTTCTTCGATGTTCCCCCAGTATTGAATTTCGTCACATTGCTTGGCATACCTTTCCAGATCTTCATTAAACTTTTGTATTCTTTGTGTCAGAGCATGTTGATACTCTCCCGTTTTACTTTGAATTATCTGAACGTGTTCTTCAAACACAGATGGCATTTTGTGGTACCTTTGAGTTAAAATAATAATTTGGCTACGTCATGGGCTACATCGAAATACAGTTTAATTAAGTCGAAACATTTACTCACAATTGAAAAGCAAAATTGTTCGTTTTGATTTCGACTGGTGACAGCAGTGAGTAGTCCGCCAGAAATACAATGTATTTAATTATCTCCCTCAATCTCTTTTCAAGCTTTGGCACCATTGCCGTTTCTGCTTCAAGAACAAAGGCACGGAGCTTCATTAATTCAGCTGTGTTTGGGGGTTTACTGAGGGCCTTCTCCGTGATTTCCGCATACTCGTTCCCTATACTAATATTGCGGTTTACGATGTTATGTATTGTGACGTAATGCATATTAATTACATTAATTTCTTTCATTCAAAAGTTATAATAAATCCAATAGATCTATGACATAATAAGATTAAAGTTAATTTAATACGATTAATTCTACCTACGCTCTTGATTCTGCTTGGTAATCTTCAATCATTCTGCTAACAATACTATCTTTCAATTCACCAGCCACATCGGCCAAACCGATCATCAGTTCCCTTCGATGAACCTCAAAAAGGGGAGTAAATACCGTACCTTCGAACTCCAACGGAATCTTGCGATATAATACATCGTACTTTCGAATCAGTTCGCAGTATTCTTCAAATGGCCTTGGTGGATCAGCGTTAAGAAAATTTTCAACGTAATCATATTCTTCCCGATTCACGAATGTGATGTATTTATCGAATTCGTGCAGCTGCAACTCCGGTGCTATTCTGTGCTCTTGAATCAAGTCGATGATCTTCCGAATGTTGGATTCAAGAAGGCTTCCCGAAATAAGTGGCTGGACAAATTGTAAATGTTAGACTACTTAATAAGATTATACTCGGCAATTCTATTTCAAAACATAAATACCATTAGGGTTTCGTCAAACGATACTAATTTTGGCAAGAGACCATTTTCAACCCTTGGATAAGAGGACACTGCTTCGAATAGATAAGTCAGATTTGAGAGGAGAAGATCGCTGATGTTTTTGAAGCCAGGATCAAAGCCGATTACGTTATTTCGCAGGACAATGTATATGTTGTATCCAAAGTTGCTATACTATCAAAAAATATATCATTTTATTTTAGAAGTAGTAAATAAAATACGTATCAATTATTTATACGTTTAAAAGCCAGACCATTTCTTATATGAACCTCTTTCTTTACAATAGTGCTACTTACACGCTTTCGAGAACCTCTGGTCTGAACGCAATTTCAAGGAATACCGAAACTATAATTATACCCCATTTTCAACTATGATATGAGTTAACACTCTCCATTTATGTTTCCAATTACTCACCCCGACATCTAATAAGTAGGACATGTAATCATGTATGGACTTCACGCATAAACCTTGCAATTGCGATTCCATCATCCTGGCCAGAATATTGAAAAATCGTTTGGTTCTTGGATCGTTAAAATCGGTCGGTAATATTCCCTTCTTATGTGCCTAGGTATTATTATTATAGATGATTATTATTCATTATTAAAATTATTATATTTTAGCTAGTAGAGTAGATTGACCATTTAAAGCTTACTGCTAAACATATGTTCTTTATTTTAGGGATCCAACTTTCGGCGAGCAAATTCTTCGTTTCATCCACCATATCTTGGAATTTACCATAAAACTGACCCAGGTCGTACGTCCCGCTGTGTGCTTCCAATACTTTTCTGTCGAATTGTTGTATTTTGCTGAAATCAAATTTTAAACAGGTAATTTTAAATTGTATGATCTTTGTGTCCGTTTTGAACAACTTTGTTACTTTATTACTTTATTTTTTCCTTTATTATTAATTGTTTGTGAATAACTATTGAAAAATGGAATTATCAAAAGATAAAGCAACCAACAACTTACTCAAACTCACGATACCAAAGATCGAGCGCTTTTCTCAAGCATGGATGATAAAGAATGAGTACGTTATCCATCTTTTTTACAAGTTTGGTAAATTTAACCTTCAGCTCCGGTGTGAAGATTGCCTTTTGGGCTTCGTTCGTTGCAAACGGTTTCTGAAACAATAACGAATATTTATTGTTCTCTCGGCTATAATGCATAAGGAAAGTAAAACGTACAAATCCTAACCTTATCTGTAGAGACTTTCTCTTGCAGCGGGTCCTGAAGAACGTAGTCCACAACCGCTTTCTTCACGTTCAGGCCGTAATCGTCTTTTGCATCTTGGATTACTTTGGACATTATATGAGGGAATTTTAATTTCCATTTTTCCGGAACTAGGGCAACGATCTTCTCAAGCTTTTTCGCGCTCATTGGAGAAACGTGAATATCGTCGATTCCGTATAATAAGTAGAAATAGTACCGCAGTAGATCAGTATCGCCATCGGTCAGCCACCCTTCGCCGCATTCACGCACATCGCCCGTTTCGCAGTTTGTGATCATATTCATTAGCTTCAAACGAAATTCCTCTCGTTTCTTTCGCATGGAAGTGTAATTGTTCATCTTGAATTTTATTTCTTTTTCTTTGCGTATTATTGAAGGAGTCCGTTGGCAGATTCTGAAGAATTTTTGTTTAATCAGAGTTTTTTAATGATACA
>JAPYZR010002701.1:0-39863 GCA_030522945.1 Trichopria nigra
ATTTTTACTGGAATTTTATTGAGGAACTATATATATGATGTAAAATCACCCTTCCAAAGCCCAAATTAAAAAAAAAAGTTTCTATCATTTATAATTTGCGTTTTTCGTATTTCGAGGTTAGGTCGGTAACTGTTCTACTTTAGAACCCTCTTAATAATAAATTATGTGCACCCAATCCCGTTGTATTTTAATAAATTAATGCATATAATTATAATTAATTGTTTTACACGCGTAACTAAACGTGGACATTTGATGAGAAAATAACGAGTAATTTTTTTTCCCAAATTGACAAAATTCAATACTTTGTCCGTGCGGGTCGCAGTAATATCACGAATTTATGAAACTTTGGTGATTTTAAGAAGGGTTCTAAAGTAGAACAGTTACCGGCCGTGCTTTTCAATAAAATGTGAATAAAATTAAACGGGGATTATCCTAAATAAATTATTTTTGTTAACAGAAAATAATTTATTTCGGATAATCCTCCTTTAATTTTAAAACAATGTCAACAATATTTTTTTGAGAATTGTATATCATGTGTAGAATCACCCTTCCAAAGCTCGAATTTTGAAAAAACGCTTCAATCACATTTTATTTATACTTTTCCAGTTTTTAGGTTAGGTCGGTAACAGTTCTACTTTAGAACCACCTTAAGGTGGTTCAATTACCGACCTAACCTCAAAACAGGAAAAGTATAAATAACTGAGGATTGAAACATTTTTTCAAAATTCGGGCTTTGGAAGGGTGATTCTACATAACATATACAATCTTCAAATAAATATCGCTGAAATTGGTTCACAATCAAACGAGAATTATCCGAAATAAATTATTTTTGGTGCTGGCAAGAGAAAATAATTAATTTCGGATAATTCTCGTTTAATTTTGAACCAATTTCATCGATATTTTTTAAAGGATTGTATATATTATGCAGAATTACCCTTCCAAAGCCCAAATTTTGAAAAAACGTTTCAATCACATTTTATTTATACTTTTCCAGTTTTTAGGTTAGGTCGATAACTGTTTAGCTAATTTGGAACCCCCTTAAGTGAGTTCTAAAGTAGAACAGTTACCGACCGAGTTTTTCAACAATAAAAGTTTAAATAAAAAGTGATTGATACGTTTTTTCAAAATTTTGGCTTTGGAAGGGTGATTCTACATAACATATACAATCCTCGAAAAAATATTACAAAGCCCGAATTCTGAAAAAATTATTCAATCCTTTTTTATTTATACCTTTCCTGTTTTTAGGTTCGGTCGGTAACTGTTCTACTTTAGAACCACCTTAAATTGCATATTACTTGTACCACTGAAAATACAACCATTTTTTAAACTTGATAATTTGTAAATACTTACATTTTTTGCGCGTTTTCGATTAGGCGAAAGAATTCTCCTTAGTATTAACGTTGTTAATGCACATTTTAAATAACAATTCATACCATTTCATTCTGAAAGTAACGTATATCGTGAAGGGGCTCGATTGGTAACGTCAATTTCTAACTGGAAATATTCAAATTATAAACAGAAACTCCATTATCCAATCCAAATCTATTTTAGTGTGCTTTTACGCGTTTAGTTTATTGAACGTACGTCAATATTTAGCGAAAATTCAAATAATACTTTTTCGCATTTTTATTCCATGCGAATTCTCGCGTAATTGATATTTTGTAATTGGACGGCATTCTCACTAGGAACGCTATCTCATTGAACATAGACGCATGTAGAAGGACTGAGTCCGTGTTAAATAGTGGTCCCTATTTTTGTTGTCCAGCGAGATACGCGTATAATGAGAGTGAGAAAGACACTCTTACGTAAAGTACGTTTGTTGTCCTTCTGTCTCCAGTCCCATCTCCCCTGTATACTCGGGAACCTAATACCTATGTATGTATATGGACCCTAGGAGCTATCGCGGAAGGAATTAGAACGGCACTGCCCAGCGATGAATTCGAGTTTTTCGATTTTTTTTTTTTTTTTCGGCTTACGGGAAATTCGTTAAAGAGGGCGCTGGCGCGTCTATGGCCTCTATGGCGCAAACCGGAAGGACGGTGCGGAGCGCACGGAGTTTCGGAGATTCAGTCTGAGCAAAAAGATAAAAGAAGCACACATTGGGCCGGTCATTAATCCACGTGTGTGTTGAGCCTGCATACTAATCCTTGCCCGGTGTTACAAGTGAGTCAGAACACAGAAATTAACTAAATTTGCCGTCATCGCGAAATCACCGAGTCAGCACATTCGAAGCCTAACCGCAAAGTGTTAGGACTGTGACCGCGTGTTCGCCTTCAGATAGCTAACGATTATTCGTCGTTCTATTACGCTACGTGACGAAAGGCTAGCACGAGGTCGATAATCTGGTGTCGCTAAAGTGGTTTATCACGTATTCGTTAAAGTTCTGAATGCATCTCCGTTGTTAATTTCGTCGTCTTCGAGCGGCTAAGACCGCGAAACCGCTTTCCCAGGTTTTCAATATGGCGGCTAAGGTGGGGGAGGGGTCCGCCGGTGTCTCCTACGCGAGCGTGCTCAATCCTAAGGGCTCCGAAGTAGCTCTAAAAACGGCAACAAAGAGCGACAGCACGAGCAACAAGGAAAATATTATAGAGGGTAAAGTAACGCAGAAGCCCAGTAACAGAAGGCACAATGCTTATCAACAGGTGAGGCCGGATCGTCGGCTTTACGGAAATTATGTGCCACCTAGCCATAAAAATGGTAATGAAGCAACGACCGAGCAACTCGAGGCACAAGCAGAGTCTAGTGTACCTGCTGCCGTTGTACAAAATGGAGAAGTCGCTGATGGAGAGTTCAAAACAGTTGCTCCGAAGGGTGCTCGAAGAAAAGAGAAAATCAAGGAACACCGGGATCATATTGAACCCAGGACTCGCCATCGTGATAGGCCTCCATTGCGAGGTAAAAGTGACGAACATCCTCACAAGGATCGAGGTGATAAAAACAATGTTGACTTAGTACCCCCTACCAAAGACAAGGAAAAGGAAGATGCGAACCATGTTAACGGAGAGCAACAACCAGTCAAATATGTGGAGGCGCCTCTTCCTGCTGTAAATCCCTGGACAAAGAGCAAACCTCTTGTTGCTTCGACCAGCTCGACAAAAGCACCTCCGATAGATCTAGTAACTGCGGTTACTCCAGTACCTCCAGTTACAGTACCTCCAGTTACAGTACCTCCAGTTTCAGTACCTCCAGTTCCAGTACCTTCAGTTACTGTCCCAACACAGGAACGAGAAAAACGAGTGTTACAACCTCAGCAGTCGAAGGCAAAAATCGGTAAATAATGAAAACCATTCTAAATTTTTTCTCATAGACAGTTCGTATATGTCTAAAGCATTTTAATAAAATTTTAATAGAATTTAAATGATCTTTTTTGGAGTCGTAAGTAATGATGCACTTTATATATTTTATTTTCAATGAAGACATTTAATTTCTATTTTTAGTAATTTATAGAGAATATTTCATATTACAAAATAGTAGGTGGCATGAGAATAAGGATTCCCACAACTCATAAAATACATTTTTGATGAAAAGGCAATTAAAATTGCCTATTTATCAAGAATGGTTTTCATGATAAGCATTTATAAATTAGATTTTGTGATTGTTATGTAAGTTAAATGATACAAATTGCTCAAAGCTAGTACTTTGATACAATGATTGTAGTATTTTTTTTTAAAGGTTGATAGGAACAGAAATTTAAAATATTAAAATGTTTCTAAACTTTCACACAATAAAGAACTCGATTTCCTGTTATATTATAAAATTTGTTGAAACAATTTGTTGTCAGATCTTTCCAATTATTTTCTAATCTATTTAACCAATATTGAAACAAGATTTTAAGATTATATTGTATTATCATTAATATAACTGAATGTCATGAAAATTAACTATAGAAAATAATTTTGTATTGAACTGTAAAATTTTTTGAAGGGATGAAGCGTATACTTAATTACCATCAAAACTAACAATTGATGTTCCTGAAGTTTGAATCAGTAAAGTTGTACAAAAATTTTGCACAACTACTTCTTCTATCTTTGGTTTTTAAAAACTCGTAATAATACTTCCTTAATTACTAAATAAGTAATTTAAAAAAAAAATCTTTTGTTTTTTCAAATTTTCGTTCACCTTGAATGACCTGAACTTTAGGAACATATTAATTGAGAAGTACAAACGAATGCTTTAACGAGATTCAAGCATTTGCACAAATAAGCCAAAATAGGTTTATTTAAAAAAATATTCATTTAAGGTTTGCATTCATATTTCAATACTTCATAGTCACGATAGTTTTAAATGATTCAAGACTCGTGATTAGTACAGCAGTTATACATAGCGCATATCATTAATCTAAGTAATAAATGAGAAGATTGATTTGAATGACGTAAGATTGGATTATTAATGCAAATCTGAGAGCAACAGACAATTATTACACACTATTTCAAATGATACAGATTATATGAAAGATATAAGTTGAAAATGTGCTAGCTTCTTGACAAATTCAAAGTTATTGTCCATCAATACGAATTATAATAATTAAAAATATTTTTATTATCTTAAATTAATTCTGAAAAAGAAAGGTTCGACAAAATGCGACCGCAATAATAATTGATTGCAATACATATTATGCAATATTGTTCGGTACACATGCATGAATCTGTGCTTTTCGTAAACACGTGGTGTTCGAAAAATCGGCTTCGGCCGCGTTTCGAACGGGCGACAGTAAATGCGCAACTTCCGTCGTGGGAGCACGGACCCATGAATATGTATAGACGGCACGCTGCCGTAAGCGATTGGCATAGAGACGCTGCATCGAGCTGCACCTATTGGTCCTTCGGGATCCTACTGTCGCAGCGATCCCATAATTATTCGAATGTATACACGAACGTATCGAGTACGCTCGAAAAACAGGTTTCCTCTTTTGCGGGACTTTCACTTTCCTCGGCATCTTTTAAAATGTGGATCGAATATTTACCCGAGTCCGTACTTGAACGATAACTAGGCGATATTGGTCGCCGCCATTGGCATATTACGCACGTCGCGCAATACCATTGATTGCAAAATATCCCCGGTAATCGGCCAATCCGCACGTGGAGTTGCTCGAAATGTCGGAATAATTATTTTGAATTTTTTTTTACAAATTTTGGGCGATGTATAGATGCACATTGGGAATACAAGGTTACATTTCGGAGCGTATGACGTAATTTATTCACGGTTCGATTAAATCAGTGTGGAAAATACAATGTACGAAAGCGAACTTGAAGATTGGAATTTTTTTTTTTTTTTTTTTTTTTCTCTTTGATTTATTATTTACATACAACGGATTAATCGTTAGGTCATTTTTTTCCAACTCTTACGTCCACAAGAAAGTACTTTGCATACATTTTGTATATCCATACCAGAAACAATAGAACCAGGTTCTTTGTTACGAAGTGTGATACTACTATATATGAATATTGTTGACGTAAATTGTTCGCGAGTCCTTCATAAAATCGCAAGTGTAATGTGTTTCGGAAATACTTCCAGAACATTCTCTTCTTTTTTTTTTGTGAGAAAGGAAGTTCGTTTTACGAAAAAGAAAAGCGATAACGACAATAAGTTGCTTCGATGAAGTTTTTCTTTCTTTTTTTTTTCTCTTGAAATGCACTCGAACCGGTCGAAAGTGAGCGCAGATAATATCTTTTCGTGCAATTTAAAAGGGAAATTAATTAACTGTGCAGTGCTCCGATTATAAAACGAGCGAAAAGGTTGACTTTTTCTCCTCCTCCGCGGCTTAATGCGATTTGAAGGTCGTGAGAATGCATTTAGTGGTCGATGCTCCGTGATTGAATCATCGCTCGTAACAAGTTCTCACTCGCGAAAAATCGCCCAAGAAATACGATCAGGACGATGTTGTAGTTAAAGGGTGAATCATTTAAATTTAAAATGCAAAAGAAGAAGAAAAAAAAATTAAATAAATGGTTGTTAAAATTTACACAAAAAAAAAAAAAAAATAAAAAGGGATAAAGGTTTGTCGTGTCATCACTCTTGATTCTCAATCTAATTTTTTATTCTTATACGTGACATAATGTAAATATCCTCTATTGTTAATCCGACTTTTTATACACTCGAAAATTCGTTATTTATTTAGTTGTTGAAAATATGTGAAATTACTGGAGCGGATTACATATTTAATAAAATTTAACTAATATTTAGTAAATTCCACTCAACAAGTAATTAAAATCAACAAAATACCTGAAAGTTAATCTGACAAAATATGTGAGGTGTGTTGGATCAAAACTTTGCAAGTCAACCGAACTGCATATTTAGTAGAATTGATTGATTCAACTAATTGCTTAAAAAAATGGATTATTTATACTTAGATATATATGTATTATTATATATCTTCAGTAATAATTGTGAAAATCTATCGTTTCTTTATTGCATTAAGGGCAGGCATGTCCTTATTTATTTATTTATTTATTTATTTATTTTAAATAAATAAATAAATGAAAAATATTACAAGAATAAACATCGATTCAAAACTATTTTTTGCACAAAGAGAAAATCCTTGCAAACGCTTCGAATAGCTTGGAAAACTCTGTCGTGCTAGATTAAACTACTAGAAGGATTCGCTAACACCATAAGGACTGTGTCCGATGAATGGAGTTTGAAAGTAGCCTTCTAACACTCCTTTTTTATTATGTGTATATATTATTTTTGAAAAAAAATTAATTTCAAAGTCGATTGATTCTATTAGCAGTTAGACCAAGAGGTAAGATATAATTAATTAGTTATAATTAATTTGACAAAATTAAATCACGCCATGAAACATGTAGTATAGAGAGTGCGCGAATTGAAAAAAAAAAAACAAAACAAAACAATTCTAAATTTCTTCTGTGTTTACGTTTTCTTCAATGTTTATAATTTTTGACACGAATCAAATTCGTAAATATTTACGGATTCGTCGTTATTTCCGAGACCCGCGCGTTTCGACGTTCGAATTTGTGCCCGCTTTATTATTATTATCAAGTACGATGCAAAATGGACGCTTGAAAAATTGCAACCAGTTTGCGATTACTGGATTGTCTTACGCTTAAATGCACATATAGTATTTATTCGTAATATTTTTTTACGTGTATATATTTACGTAGTATTGCAACGCCGCCATGATAAAAAACGCGGGGTTTATAAAGGGGGAATCGACGTGTTTATTACTTTCGAGAAAATGCGCCATCTACATCACTTTCGTTAGTGTCAGTCTGTTATGTTCGGTAACATAGTTTAGCAAAAAAAAGAAAGAGCTGTTCATTCTTTTTTTATAAATAATTTTGTTTTAAGGGGGTCCAAAAGTGAAACAGTTGCCGACCTAACCTAGAAAGTAAAAAAAAAGTGTAAATTCAAAATCAATCAAACGTTTTTTTTTTCTCTTTTTTTTTCAAATTTTAGACGGCGAAACTAATGATACGCGTACAAATATTTTACGATTAATGAAGATTGAACGTCAATCTTAAATTGTGCGCGAACGTAATAATGGACGTGTATACTTTTGGGCTATATTTGGTATTTTTAAAAAGTAACGCGACTTTGACCTTACTTTTCTTTGATTTTCTTTCAGAAATTTATTACGACTTTTGTATTGTGTAGATGTTTTAATTGTAATCATTTTTGATTCTCCGAATAATTAAGATGTTTTCTTTGTCGCAGATCAATGTCTCTCCTAGAGTATGTTATGTTACTTTCGTAAATTCACCTCCTTCAGTATCACGAATCAAGAAAAGTGAATCACTGATCCGAGAAACGTTGTCCTCTGCGCTCGCTCGAATGTCAATGAAAGCATCCACAGGACAATCCGTTCATTATTTCCAAAATACTTTGTTCTGCCAGTTTCAACTTGCGGCCTTTGAAGCCAAATTATATATGGAACGCTAAAAGTAAAAGGAAAACCTAGATTCGATTCATTCAGAAGAAGCTAAAAATTATAAATGGAGCCGTATAGTACCGTCATCGTAGACACATTGATCTGCAACTCGCCTCAGGGAGTGTTTCACTGCGCCTGAGGTCCCTTTCCGTAACGAGAATGATCATAACGATGACACTCCGGGTGGCGTCTAGCGATGAAGATTCTCACTACATCATAGACCGCAATTACATGCAATTCAATTAGTAAGACACTACTAATTTAAGCACACTAATAATCTCTTAAAATATTCAGCTCTTAAAAGAAAAAAAAAAAAAAAAAATGTCAATGGTCTGTCAATCTCATGTATTACTGATGCCGTCGTCGGAAGTTGACGAAATTTTCATTATATGCGCATTTTCTACGGGGTAGTGGGGGGGGGGGGGTTGATCTGGTCTCGAACAAAAGCACAAATTGGCTTTGGCAACAACACTAACCCTCCACACTCTCAAAGTGAAAGTAAACGGGATTTTCCGTAAGTGCAGGGTTACGCGCGTGACGCAAATTACGACGTTATATATCCCATTGGATATTATGTGTATACGCGCGCTCGCCGCACTAATTATAACGTCGTTTGCGAGCGCAATCGCTCGAGCAACTAACTATCGGGCGCGACGTGGGAGGAGCGCGGCGGCGGCGGCCAGAAGCGGATTTTCGCGAGCGCGAAAATATACCCAATTACATACCGGCCATCCGTTCCTTCCGCGGTCGTAAACGCCCCCGTAAAAAGAAAAAAAAAAAAAAAAACCGGCAGTGGCGGGCTAACCGATAAGGTCCAAAGTAACAATGTTGCGACCTCTTACGGCCCACTTACGCCTCGGGGAGGAGGAATAAACGCGCCGATAAGTGCTGCACGTAGGCGAATTGGCGCAGCGGCGGCCCGGGGTTTACCTGCCTGCGAAATCGGCTCATTCCGTTCGGCGTGTCACGACGACAGCTGCCAAGTGCGAGCCGTGTCGCGTACAATTCGCGACGACAGTCGAGAAACGGTAAACAGTCGAATTTTTTGTCATATCGAAACGTCCCGGGACCGCGGGGAAGGAGTAGACCGAAACTTCCAGTTTCTGCCCTCTTTGGTGTATAGATATTTTTTTTCGCGCGTCTTTTGTTTTCATTCTTCCTTCCGGCCGTTATTTCCTACGTCTCACCGTGCATATATACGATTTCCTCGCCCGATCTCCCGTATACCCATATTCTTCAGTGCGCGTTTGGTTCTCGCGTTCGAAGCCTCGTCTCGTTCGCTGCTGCGAAGAAATTGGAAGGGTTACGCGGAATATGTTGGCATACTGAAGCGTCGCATTCGTCCGTCTTGGTTCGTCGACGAGGCTTAATTCAGCATGAAGATTGACGGGACCAACGATGAAAGTCTACCAAGTGAGTTTGACCGTCGCGGCGAGCGACAGTGCCGGATAACGTTATCTTATTGTAAGCAAAAGAATGAAAGAAAGAAAAAGACGGTTAGGTTTCTTCTCTTTGGCCGACGTCAGCCTTGCCCGCCGCGAGATAAGCAAAACAATTCCGACGACGTTGGAATCTTATCGTTCTTTTTCTTTTTTTTTTTAGCGATTACGTAATCGAGAAGGAAACGTGCGCAAAACCCCGGTAAACCAATCTTTCAATCGTAATCGCGCGTAAGTCGGAAGTGCATCATTCGAATATAGTCCATCGAGGATCATTATCGATAAGAATATAATAGGCGCGCGCGGGGAAAAGGGACAGAGAGAGAGAGAGAGAGAGAGAGAAGTGCGCCAATAACTGATCGGAATTTCGAAACGGTCGTCGAAATTTTTGCAATCGTCGACCCATTTTTTTCCCGTATACGATTGCGCGAATTGTGCCCGTCTTATCGGCAAAGTCAGTGAAAGGGAAACGTGTCATTGATAAACGGGATCGCAGTGACGTCGGCCGCTAATTGCTCGACATTCGATCCGAATCTCGGCGGTGCAAAAATTGGCGGGTGCCAGTACGTGAAATTTTCGTATCGGAACGGAGTTGTCGCGCGCTTGTATATACGTGTGTGTGCGTGGGTGATTGCGTGCGTGTGTGTGTGTGTCGTGTATATCGTGCTCGAGCGATAAGCGGCAAGGCCAAAGTTTCGGTTCGGGCAGAACTGCGGTTTCGACTCGTGCAAGTGCGCCGCGCCGCTCGTTAACGACGCCCGAATCATTCAATAATCCGGAAAAGTTTGCAGAAATTTGCCAAGTGGCAGCGCGATAAATAATGCGCGCGGCGATTAAAAAACAGCGGACGCGCGAATCAATTATCGCGATAGGAACGATGTAAAATACGACAAATCGTATAAGCCGGCGGCCACTAGGATTTAATCGAATACTCGCTGCTTTTAAGTAACGCGACGAAAAAGAAAAGAAAATTTTTGTAAATACGATACGCTTTATTGTCAAAGTAAGCGTTTAATTGTCGCTGACGGTTATGGGGGAATCCCGGTCCATGTCCAGTTTGGCCCGTCAAAATGTCGAATAGAGCTTGAGGTCGATCGGTTTCGATTGTTTACAGGGTGATTCGCCGATCGTTACCCCCCCCCCCCTCCCCCCGCTTTCGGCACTTTTAAGCAGATAAAAATAATTCGACGTGGACGAAAGAGCGAGTAGAGGAAGAAGCGCGCATGTCCGACAGAGATAATCGAGGTCACGCAGTTTGGAACAGGTTGTAACCGGGCCGATAACAGGGTAATTATAGATTTGCGCCTACATGCGCCGTCAACAACGTCAAAAAAAGAAAACAAAGAAAGAAAGGGAAAAAAAACGACGGTTGATTCTGTTTTTTTTTTTTTTTTTTTTTTTTTTTTTTTTTTTTTTTTTTTTTTTTTTTTTTTTTTTTTTTTTTTTTTTTTTTTTTTTTTTTTTTTTTTTTGACAGAAACGTTTAGGGGTGATTTCACTATAGGATGTAAAGATTTAAAAAAGTGGCGTGTAAGATTCGTATTAATGGTTGATTATCCGTCCATTTTTGACCTAATACATACAGAAAATGGAAAGCTCAGTGTCGTATAAAAAAGACGGTCGAGAATCGTAAGTGGCGCCCTCGTTCTGGCCCGGTACCCATGTAGACCCTCTTGTTTTCGTTACGACTTGGACATTTTACGAAACATACTCGAAACGTTCAGATACCATTGTGCGAATTCACACGGAAAAGTTTAGCAATTGTACGGCGAACGTTGCGCAATCGCTGTTTACTGTAGAATCAGAATTTGGATTTTCCCAACAAAAAAAAAAAACCGCCTTAAGGTACTACTAACCTTTAGAATTTTGAAAAAATCGAATTTTTAAATTTTTCAACTCCTTATACCTTTAAACACTTCCTCCCAAAGCGTTGTGCAGAACTTCATGTTCTAACATGTTATAACGAGTCGAAAAAACTTTAAACGCGTTTTTCTCAAAATGATGTTTATTCAACTAGCGATTAACTACAGATTATAGTAACAATTATAACTACAGATTATCTTCCAATCTACTAAACCGATTTTAATAAATGATGGCCAGTTTTGTTCGTTAACGTGTCCTGTATGACAATTTACCACAATATGACCAAAAAGTAAGAATAAAACATTTTTGTGGAGAAAAAAGTCGTGAAAAACACGGTCAATTTCGCATAAATTATTTCAAACATCCGCCATTTTTTTATTTTTATCAATTTTTTATTAATTGTGGTAAATTGTCATGTAAAATACCTTTTAAAATGCCGTTTCGTTTTTTTTTGTTTTTTTTCTGACTTATTAATCTCGAGATAATCTGTCCGCCATTAGACAAGTTCCATTTTAGGTGCTCGACTTCGACACCACCTACAGATTGCAAGATAAAGTAAAAATAAAAAATTAAAATTTTGTTCTGTTCTATAGATGTGTATTAATATCCTCAAAAAAGTCTCGCACTCAATTTCAATATCAGAGCTGAGAAAAATAATCTTAAAAATCTGCCTTTTTTATACGTCCTGAAGGTTAGTAGTGCCTTAACTCGACCTCACCGATTTTGATAATATTTCGATACGTTCGAGCGACTGACAGATTAAGGGACGCGTGTTTTCTTTCTATGGGGTGAAAAGCACACCCTCTCCCTGAAAATCATTTCTTCCGTATATCTCGACATATAATATGGATACTTTAAAAAAAAAAAAGTCTTTTCTTTTGATTGCATGTCGAGATTTTCACGATAAAAAAGAAATCTATAGGAAATGTGGTATTTTCTTAAATATAGAATGAGGATTGCTACCCCTTGGGTAAAACGTATATAACTCGAGAGATTCTCAAGAGAAATATTTTCCCCACGACTTTGCCCCTAATTTTTATTGCCGTTAAATGTTGCGACGAAATATTTTATCAGAACACGTGTGTGTGCACAATGATGTATATTTGACGACAAATATTTGTGTATATAAAAAATGTGCGTTAAACATTGCAAATCTTGTTTCAATATTTCAAGCATAATTTTCAAATACGATATACATTTAAATACGATGAATTATGTTTAAATTTTAAGCGCATTCGATTGCAATCGTTAAAATCGTGTTTTTATTGGCGTTAATGCGTCGTATCGATAGTTTAAACAAAAATGTTCAATGTTTGAATTTCATGAAATTATAATGCAGCTAATAAAATATATATTTTTTTTCGATTTGCAGAGAATGCATCGGCAAACAACAGTAGTAACGCACAACCGACGATCGTAAGAGCAACTAAAGATCGAAGAAAAATCAATCAAAAGGTTCGTATTATTTGTTCAATAAAGCTGGCAAAAATTTATTAAAAATTTCCAAAATTTAGTCGTATCATTTCCTCCCGAGTCTCAATTCAAATAACCGTACGCGTTGAGATGTAAACATATATATATATATATATCGTATTTGAATTGAGAGACTTGGTTTTTAATTCTCCTTCCCGATAATAAAGTGGCAAAAAGTTGCAATCGATAAAATCCCGTGCAAATAATTGCTATTTTGAGGTGCATAAATGATACACTTTATACGATTAATTAATAGTTTGTAATTATGTGGCGAACCGATAAGTTTTTTTTTTTTTTTTTTTTTTTTTTCTATTTTCCACCGAGGAACAATTAATTCCGGTATTGGAAAGAAGAGAACGGTTCGCTTGTAACACTCGCATCCGCAGTGTGTACGCTCTACACATTAATGTCGCATTTTATTACCGAACTGTTAATGTTCCAACGGGCGATTACAATTCGGCGTTTATCGTTTCTTTTTTTGTAGTTCAAAGTAACCTGCATTAAAAAAAAAAAAAAGAGAGAGAAAGAAAGAATATGTTAGAATATTTTTGTGTTTTCATTTTAATTAAATTAAACTTAAAGATTAAAGACTTTTTAAATTCTATAAAAATAATAAAAATGAACAAATTTTCATATAAAATTAGAAGAAAAAAAAAACGATCGAGGTTGAATTTTATGTTTGATTATGTTGCTATGTCTTCGCATTATTATTATTATTATTATTGCTGTTGTTGTTATTGTTGTTATTATTATTATACATTACGCCCTCTCGTTTCTGCCCATATACCCAATGACGTGTGTCAGAGCAAGGCGATTATGAAAGAATTCTCTCGTATGTTTTCAGGCTAGCGACTTTACGGATATTGGGGACTGGCCGACTCTAGGAGCGCAAGGAGAGGTGTGTTGACCATTTTTCCATATGTTCTATTTATATATACATATATGTATATATACCTATTCAATATGCATATAGATATTCATTTCGAAAGTGCGGACATTTTCCGGCCAATCGGAAAACCGCTAGGCAAGAGCTAGAGCCCGCAGAACACACGCTTTCGCCATTCTGCGGGTGTAGTACTTTTGCCAGATTAAAAGAGCGAATGTTTCAGCTGAATACAGCTGCGCGGGACGAATTGTCAATATCGTTCCGTTGTTGCCCGTTCGTACAGATTCGATAAAAAAAATGAAAAAAAAAAAATAAATAAATAAATAAAAGAACACACGTTTCACTCATAAAATGTGCTTGCCGAGTCATTTTTTATAAATTCTTCTTTTCTTCATTTTTAACAGAAAAGATCAGCAAGTACTGCGGCGTCGAGCAGCTCGGTACAGGTTCCGAAGCAAAATGGAATTGTTGAACCGGGCACTTCGAAAGATGGACAAAGTAGCAGCAATGCCTCAGCTACCGAAAGCAAAGGCAAGGAGAACAAGGATCAGCAAAATCACAGTCAGGAGGAGAACGACGAACCGACGGAAACTGCGGAAAAGAAGCGGAAAGGTACGCACATGATATAAAATGTCTCATTCGTACGTAGTGTGATTTCACGTGGAATGAAAAATCAAGCCTCTTTGATATAGTATACGACGAGACGAAAGTGAGCTTATTGTGCTTCGCTACATTTATCTAAATGAATAATTGATGTTAAAGACGTTTTCTAATAACGTAATCAAGCTTTTCAAAGTTGTTTGCAATTGTGCCATCATCACCATTGTCGGTGCTTAGTAGAAAATTTTAAAGGAAATATTTACGATGAGAGGAAAATGATGCAAATTAAGTATCGTAGTAATAGATACTTTTTTTTTTTAGACCACGAATGGTTTATAACTAATAAATATTTTACGTGCCATAAAGACGTGCATATAAACAAACGAAATTTTATGACTCGTGAAGTCACGTTTTGTTTAATTAACATACAGACGCGAAAAAATTAATATAAAAATAATTGTAAAAAACACAATTTGAAAACGCGAAACGACAACGGTTGAAAAGTTAGCATAATGCACCTGTTTCCTTGTGCAGTAATAAATAGTTCATAAATTACATCAATTTTAGATTGTATCGTTTTTCTGTCAGGAAAATGTCACATAACGGAAAATTTTTAACGATAGAAATGTATTTAGCATCGAATATTACTTGTGAAATAATGCATCAAAACATGTAGTTCAAATGTCTCAGATTTTATTCAAACGTTTATGGAAAAATTCTTTTTATTTTGAATGTTAATAATTTTCATCGTGTTTTTTTTTTTTTAATAACTTTTTTAATAACTAAATATTTATAACAATTGAAGCGATAGTAACACAATTTTAGAGTCATATTATTTTTTTTTCATTACTTCATACGTAAAGGAGTGTTCGACATGATGAAACCATAAAAATTTTTGTCTTCTTTTCCCGTCTGATGGGAATGCAGTGATGATAATATTTTTTCTGACACATAAGTATTTACAAGCTATACTTGCCATGATTATTTCTCGAAGACTTTAACGTAACGATCCTTTTCTTTTGTCGAAACAGCAAATAAACAAAAGTGGGTCCCACTGGAAATCGACTTGTCTAAAAGCAGGGGAAAGAGAGAGCGTTCTCCCAGGCCCCATGTCCAACGAGAGAAAAGCGGCGACAATAGACGAAATGGTAAGTGTGATCATCCCGTTGATTGCCGATGCTCAACTGCGAAATGCAAGAACGCAATAAAAAAATGTGCATTTCTTTCAGACGACGACAATTGGAGAAACAGGGACTTCGACAGGTCGGGGCCCAGCTCTCGCGGAAGCAGAGGCGGCAGAGGTGGATTCAGGGGCAGAGGTCGCGGTCGCGGCGGTGCCAATCGAGGCGGTGGCTTCCGACCGAGATACGATCAAGACTTTTCGGAATTTTACGATTACTCGCAGGTAACGTACATTAATTTGGAACAAAATTTTGAATATTAATAGATGAACGACGAGATGAACCATTATCCTCTGAACATGATGTATAATTCAGTGGGAATCTCTCAGAAACTTATATGACGACTTCGTTAGAAAGTAACTGATGTTCATAGAGTTGTACCTGAAATGTTGGCAGCGATGGTGCAAAGTACACAATTTTGGTTTATTTGTTTTCAGACTAAATACGGACCCGTGGACAATCCTTACCCGATGCCTTTCATGGGAACTTATTACTTCGATAATTCAACCTACATCAATTACGATTCTTTATCGCTCAAAGATCGAATTATGAAGCAAATGTAAGTTTTATGATTTGACGTATTCTGTACCTATAATGTTTATTGAATTTAATGTATTTAAAGACGACAAATTATTGGTGTTACACACATCAAAGAAATTTGTCATTTTTCGCTCATCTATGATGATTTACGAAGGGAATCTCTCTGAAATAGCGTGAAGATTTTTTTTAGAAAGTAGAACTGAACGTCCTGTTAATTAAAATCTACAAATATCACAGTATAGACATGGATGTATAATCTAACCTTGTCACTTTCAGCGAATACTACTTCAGCGAGGAAAATCTGTTGAAGGACATTTTCCTGCGACGAAAGATGGACGACGAGGGTTTCCTGCCGATCACCCTGGTAGCCTCGTTTAACAGAGTGCGACAATTGACCCATGACGTCATTCTAATCACAGAAGCAGTGGCGAGCTCCACTGTACTCGAGCTGGTTGATGGCTTCAAGGTATAAATTCGTTATTATTTGTATCATGCACCGGAGAGAAAAACAGTCCTTGCGAACTTTGAATAGCTTGGAAAACCCTCCGATGTGCTAGATTAAAAGAAGGATTCGCTAACACCATTAGGACACTGTCCGAAGAATGGAGTTTGAAAGTAGCCTTCTGACAATTTATGTCAGCACGTACCAAATCGAAAGTATTTGTTCAAATTTGCTTCCACGTTTTCTTTCAAATTATTTTTTTCTGTCAAGTATGCTGCTGTACATATGAATCGGATATTATTATACCTACGACAACAGTATGATTTTGTTTGCGGCCTTCGACTGGTTCTTAAAGTGCATTTCATAACTGAATGGAATAAATGAAACGTAACTTATTTTCAGGTAAGGACCACGATCGATCCGATGAAATGGCCCATCCCGGATTCACAGCTTTCCGATCCGAGTGCTCTTGTGCCCAACGAAGTAATACCTATCGTATCGTCAGAATTAGAGTTTTCTCCCGCCGCGAAACCCTTAACTTCTATTCCTCGTCCCCCAGAGCCTAGAATTTACCATACGACTGTACTATCGGGAAACGAAAATGAGGCGATTACATCGGGAGGAGGCTCCGATACATCGGAAGCAATGTCGTCGACGACGACGGAACCGGTTGTATCTAAAGACTTGTGGAACACAGATGTGCCGGAATTTGTGCCGATCTCAGCGCAAATTGCCAAGAGCAAGAGTGAAACGACAGAAACGACTGAAACGAATGAAACTAGGGTAGAGGAGGCAAAACAGGCGGAACCAGAAACGTCTCCGGAAAAGTCTGCTACGGAGAAAAAGGAAAGTCCTGTCGAGAGCCAGAAATCTGACGTAAAGATTAATGGCGATGCTCAACCGCCGATTGACGATGTCTGGAAAGAGGTACGTCTGCACCACTTTCCTATTTATTATTATTATTCATTGTTATATTGTTTATTAAAATCAATAGTTTGGCAGAGTTGAAATAAATAATTTTCAAGACCTATTAAGATGAAAGGATTCGACAAATGTAATAGATTTTGAATATTTATCACGAAATATTGTAGTAATTGCGAACAATTTTGTTGGATGTTTTTTATAGGTGAAACGACGAGTGAAACAACCATCTAAAGGAAAGACCGATGGCAAGGACAAGGCGTGCCGGAAAGATGAGTTCAAAGAAGACAGAGAAGAACTTGATTTTCAGTTTGACGAAGAATTGGACATTCCGGCTGGTCGACTTAACGCCTTCTCAGAATGGTTCGTTTCGTCTTTGGTTGTTTTGTTGATGAGTTCAATTCAATTCGATTTAATCCGGCGTATACATTTACAATAGTATGTCTATATAAATTAAACATGCAAATACATCCTGCCGAGATGAATAAATATCTGCTCTCGTGCCTGAGAAAAACTAGACCAAAACCAAGATTTAACGCTTAAAGCATAGATTGATTATACCATATTATATACAGCTTGCCTATTTCCAAATGACGATAAAATGCCAGTTTCAGAGCAAACAATGTCTAATGTTTACATAAAACGCTGACAGATCTTCTGTCCAAGCAGTCAGTTTCTCGATGATATTTACTTTTGTTTCTGTATAGGGTGTAGTCAAAATTAATTTCGTGAATCATTCTTAGAAAGACGATCTAGGCTTACGTTATTTTGGAATAAGAATTTTTTCAAGTAACATCGTATGATGAATCCTTATTTTTTGTCTTCTTTTCCCGTCTGAAGGAAAATTTATGACGACCCTCAACTATCTTCTGATAACTCATCATCACTTTTGATGTATCGCATTCAGATGGAAGAACGTTTTATAAAAATTTGGTGATTTTAGGTCCGAAGACGAGGATGAATATGAAATTTCTGATCGAGACATAAACAAACTCGTGATCGTGACGCAGTTGGTTCCTTCGAGAGTTCCGAAGCACGACGGCTACGATCGCACCGGCGATAAGACTACCAGAGTCAAATTGACTCAGGACCTCGAACAGGCAATTAACGATGGGCTAACCTATTACGAAGAAGATTTGTGGTCGGAGTACGGCCATCGGGTAAGTTGTAGCATATGCAATAAATACAGATACAGATTGAAGAATCACAATAAAAAAAAAAATATAGATTGAAGAAATGACAATCTATATAAAACTTATAAATATAATATGCACAGTGCCTATGTACTGATGTAAGAGTCAGTGTTAGATCCGAACACAGAAACATTGACGGATTAATGTTTTTCTACGTTAGGATCCATTGCTGATGTACTTACACTTTCTACCGTATAATGGTATGTTCTACATACACTGAAAGACATTTTACAACGTAATAATAAACAATGCTATTATTTATTCTGATTACTGTAATGGTGAACAGTGTAAGAATTCGTATTCGTGTTTTTAAAGATTAATTAGTATTATTATTTAGTATTAGAGAAACGAGTGTATGGAAAATTAATATAGTAAGAATAGCCCATGTTCAAAAAACAAAATGCATATCTAATGTTATTTTATTTTCGTAATAGAAAGTGCAATAATTGGACAAGAAAATGTCATATCCATGTAAAGATACGAATACAAACGATCCACTACTTTGTTTATTATAATAGACGATTGTAAAAAGCCTGAAACACTATTCGCTATGTTAAGGGCCAATGGAAGCGCCACCTGGTAGGTAATTCGGAACTATTCAGTGATTGTTTACTCCTCACAAATAGTGATGAAATAATGCTACTCTTCTACAACATTTCCTGTTTCAATATATTCACGAGATATACTTCTAATAAATGTTATTAATGCAATTAATTAAGAAATGTCCATGTTTTACGAACAATCTGTATGCTTCAATGGTATTTAAATGGCGTTCCGAGGGGTACTCAATAGTTCCGAATTAGCACATTTTTTGTGTGCAATTTCCTCCTCTTTCCAATGGCATCGTTACTTTTTTAATAACAATTGAATTTAAAAAGTTATTTGGAAAAAAACATATTTCTGCACCATATTTGTTAAATAAATAAAGTACCACCCACTATCTCGCGGATGCATTTTGATGTGTTATTCTACACACTTCCCTTAATAAGTGCCCAAAAAATCGTGAATCGGAAAATTTGACTCCACTAATATGAAAAGTTAGGTAGTCCTCCGGCCGACGATAGCGAGCGAATCGGAAGCGCGCAAATTCGAATACGCGGAAAGCAAGCCGCGATTGCTGTGTAATCTTCAAATATATATATATATACGAAATTTCAATCCTTTTTTTTATTTATACTTTTCCTATTTTTAGGTTAGGTCGGTAACTATTCTAGTTTAGAACCCCGTTAACAGAAAGTTTTTTTTAATAATTACACTTATTCTCAGATTACATGACCTCTAACTAATCTGCTTGTAATTTTTTATATGTACTTATATATAATTTTATATAAATTTTATATGTAATTGTTCACGATATTTTCCACGTTTACTGGTAACATTTGAAAAAACCGTGCCTAAGCCTATTTCGAATTCGAGTTAGGACTTGTGTTGTATGATTAATACGTCGAATGAGAATAGAATTAAATACAGTATTATATGAGACATAAGTTTACATTTAGCGTGTTTACATTCGTTATCAAAATTTCACTGGGCTATTGAAATGTATAACTATATACTTTCGTAATAACGAATGTAGAAATAGCTATTAAGAATCAAAATATTTATTAAATACAATTATTTTTAAATTTAAAATTAGTTAATTTTAATATGCATATGTACAAAAACAAAAACAAAAAACTTTTCATATACCGTATTTACAAACAAATTATTCCCTAGTTTAGGAAATAGTAATACAGAACTATAACCAATATTCATATGGTTAATGCACTATGTGCTTTTTTCATATAGTACCTCATTTGTCCGTAAATTCATATATTTTATTACAATATTTGTTACATGAAATACAATATTTTATTACAATATTTGTTGTCAAAAGTCTTTCAGTGTACGTATGTTAGGTAAATACACTCTGCACATTATGCGACGACAATCGATACTTAAGATAGTAGCAATATAATCCAATGATGATTTATGAAGGGAATCTCTCTGAAACAAATGTGAAGATTTCATTAGAAAGTAGAACTGAATGCTTTAATGCAAAGCATCCAGTAACGCGAATGTGCGCACCATTGAGAACCGAGGTGATTTTTTATATGTCTCATTTCAGTGTGGTTCCGCGTCGTCTAACGGAAGCTACAGAACCGTGAACGTTATAAGTCAGGAAGATTTCGAGAAGATGGCACCGAAAGCGCCTCGCAAAGCGAATCCCGAAGTGCCCCCGCCACCGCCGCTATCCGCGGAAGACATGGACGTGGCTTCGACACAGCTGACGGAAGCCGGCCACGAGAAACGTGACGCGAAAGCGAGAAAATACGAAAAGGACCTGGGCGGTATCGGCCGTAGAGCGACCGTACCACGGTTCTTCGCCGTCGTCAAAGACCAGCCGGCCGTTGACCCGAAGACGCCCAGGAAACGGAAGACGCGCCACAGCAGTAATCCTCCAGTGGAGCACCACGTTGGGTGGATCATGGACGTCAGAGAGCATCGGCAACGAACTTGTTCTACTGGGTAAGCGCGACGACGTTTTCTTGAAAACTAGTTGAAAGTAGATCTCTTTAGCAAAATTTTTATTTATTTGTATCTTTTTTTCTTTATTCTAACTTTATACGCGCTAAACGTTGACATGATGAATCCTTGTTATTTTTGTCTTCTTTTCCCGGCTGATGGAAATGCTATGATGATAACATGTTTTTCTGACGCATACAAACATATATGTAACGAGTGTTTGCAATGCACTATAGATTATAATTTCGATAATCGAAATTGAAGGGAAAGAAATTAATGAAATGTTAAATTTTCAATAATAGCAGTAGCGTTGACACAAGTCCCAATGAAGGATGTCTGTCCAGCAGTTACGGAAGCGTACCGCAGTCCCTTCCCAACTTCCAACACCCTAGTCACTCTTTATTGAAGGAAAATGGTTTCACTCAGCTAGGTTATCACAAGTATCATTCACGTTGTCTTAAAGGTATGTATGCGAAATTAAAAATTTGAATTCTTTATCTTCATAATTTAATGTCGATTTTTCGACGAGTCAGGATTCATGCATTGATTATCAATTCACCATTAACGATAGGTTTATGAATTATATCGTCGATAAAGATCAGTTGCAACATGTTTTTATATGATGAATCTATATTTTTATTGTCTTCTTTTCCCGGCTGATGAAAATTCTATGCTGACAATACATTTTCTGAGAAAAAAACAAAAAATATCAATGAAAATATGAATAATGCCGAAGAAACGTAAGAGTAAACGCAATAATGACAATTGTGCTTTTAGAACGCAAGAGACTCGGAATCGGCCAGTCTCAAGAGATGAACACGCTGTTCAGATTCTGGTCATTCTTCTTACGAGGTAACTTCAATCGCACCATGTACGAAGAGTTCAAAACGATAGCCAAGGAGGACGCTTGCGAAGGCTACCGGTACGGACTGGAGTGCCTGTTTCGCTTTTATAGTTACGGATTAGAGAAGAAATTCAGGCCCATGCTGTACAAAGACTTCCAGACCGAAACGATTGCCGATTACGAAAATAGTGAGTTTTAATTGAGAATTTTTACCGGATAACGATGGCGATGGACAAATACCGTTGAAGAATGTTTTTTAACGTTTTTTTTTCTCCCTCTCTCTTTTACAGATCAACTGTACGGATTGGAGAAGTTCTGGGCTTTCCTGAAATACTACCGCAACGCGGATCGCCTTCACATAGACCCAACGTTGCAAGGTTACCTTTCAGAATTCAAGAGCATCGAAGATTTTCGCGTTGTCGAGGTAAGTTTTAAGTTTCAAATTGTACAAATTTTCTCCGTCAAGTTATACATTATAAAATAAAAAACAAAAATGGTGGTAAAAGCGAGCAATAAATGATTAAATGACTTGTCGTTTTCCGTTTCAGCCGAAAATATACGAGTTGACGAGATCGAACGGAAAGCCTCGTAACCGAAGTGTCTCGGAGAGCGGCGGCCTCGCCGAAGCTTCTCCGTCGTCGAGCCGGATCCGACGACTATCGGGGGGACACAGCGACGTGACAACGTCGCATACGAATCAACTGCCACACCAAAAGGGCCGCGTGGAATCCGTGAACCTCGCTCATTACCGCAACCGTTCCGACTCGTTCGGCTCCGGTAGACTGTGCTACTCCAGGCGAACTCGCAGCGATTCGCAGTCGTCGAGCGGCCAGCGCGACCTAGTGAATCAGCAGCAGCAACAGCAACTTCCTAGAAGTAGGCATAATTCAGGTTCGTTCACTAAAGCTCAGGAAGTGATGAAACCGAAATAAGCAATGAACTTTGGACCTTTCGGCGAGTCCTCGATTAAAGTGCGACGTTGGGGTTTTGATGCTTGTGCCGAAAATTCCACGAAAAAAAAAAACATAACAAAAAAACTAAAGCGAAAAAGCAAAAAAACCTAGTTTTTAGATAATTCGAAGAGGAAGTCTTCCCCCCGCCCGGGTCGTACCGATTTTTCCGATTTCGACCCGCGCGTCAAAAAAGGCAAAAAAAAAAAATCAACAAAAAAAGATAAAATTTAAAACTAAAAAAAAGCTAGGCATAATCGATTGTTATATATATATATAAATAGTTAAAACGTAGTAAGTGCTATTCGGCGAGACTTGGCGGCGTGATGAGGTGCTGCGTACAGGTGGCAGCATTTAAAGCGAAGGAAGTTTTTGTGTCAACATACGAGAAATTTAAATATCGCGCGTGCCTACTTCGAGGTAAAGCCGCATAGAGAGCATTGGACCTCGACTATATCGTTATTTCTATTATTAATTAATAATGATACTATTATTTTATTTTTATTCTTATTTTTATTTTTATTACGTAGTCCTATAAGCATTACATTAGGTCGGCGGCACGGGACATACAAAAAAAAAAAGCCAAATTCCGCGTGAAGGCGAGTCTGGTCATACGTCGAGCGACGCCGATAATTTCAAATAACGGCTCGTACGGGACAACATCTTCCCTCTTTCGTTCAGTCGCGCGTAGGTAGAGAGGAAATAACGAACAGTTTAGCCGCGCACGCGACTGGACGAAGGGGGAACGTGGACGCGATGCTAGGACTGTACTGTCACGCGGTGATTCTCGATCAATTTCTGAATTCGTTTTTTTCACATCTACTAGTTTTATATCGATATATCGCGTCCACAATGGAGATCCAGTGATATTAATTATATTAATTAAAACGACTCGATCACGAGCGACATTTTAACGAAAGGAAATTGCGGAATAGAGGAATTCGACGAAATACACGCGCGCTATATTTAATATTATACTCCGACGAGCATAACAGCTCTTGTTCCTTTCGTTCATAAGGAGTGGCGATTTCGTTACCGGCGTAATTCAGAAAGTGAAAAGTGTGCAAAATTAACTCGATCGAAACGTTTTTTTTTTTTTTTTTTTTTTTTTTTTTTTTTTTTTTTTTTTTTTTTTTTTTTTTTTTTTTTTTTTTTTTTTTTTTTTTTTTTTATTTTTTTTATATTTTCTTTATTTTCGATAGTTCTCATTCAATTTCGTTTCCGAAAAAACTTTCGGCGAATTTGAATTGTAGACTTTATTACTCGACAGGTTAGGCCGTTCAACTTTGGAACCCCCTCCCCCATTTTTTTTTAAGAGTCTCTTGGAAGCGTCGGTAACGGCGGCGACTTTGAAAATTGCGAATAAAGGTTAATAATATTTCGGAAAATTTTGACCGTAGTTATGTCAAATGTATAGTCTTTTATTTACAATTTTTAAAGCAAGATGCCTTTGTCGTTGATTTTATCAATAGGCGGTTTAGGGGGACCCTTGACGCTTTTTGTTTCTCTTTTTATTTTCAAGCGTGTCGAGCCTTGTCGCGTACGACCCGCGGGGGAAACAAACAACGAATCGCACCTAAAGCTAGATCGGACGAGGGGTGGAAAGGGATTTACAAATACAGATAGTTTTGTAGTTTTACCATTCGAAAAAAAAAACAAAAAGCAAAAAAAAAACAAAAAACAAAAAAAAAAACAAAACAAAACAAACAAAAAAGGAAAAAAACGAAAAAAAAAAGAAAAAGAAAATAGAGAGGAATCCCTCTGGGCAATAAGTTTTTTTGAAAATAGGATAGAATTTTTTATTTTTGAAACAATTGAAAAAAAATGTTTTGAACTTTTCGCAAATTATTGTTAGATGGAGTAAACCTTTTGGAGTTGAATTTTTTTTTGTCGCAACATTGTTTAAGATCGTATTTTCAACTCTAGCGTGGGAGATTTTCATTTTTTTTTTTTTTTTTTGTTTTATGCTTTTTTTTTATTTTTGTAATGTCTGTTGTATCGTAAAGAGATCCTTGCCATGCGACGCATTTTTCTCAGAAGTTATGAATAACCGGGAGAATAGTTTTCACGAATTTTCCCGTAAATCGTCGGCAAAGTTTGTCGCGCGCGATTGGATAATTTTCAAAGATCGTTTCGTCGTACTCGGGGAAGACTGAGAAAACGTATCTCGTCGAATTTTTCTCGAGCATTATTTCCGAAAATGTTTGCAGAGAGTTTTTATCGCATCTCCGAAAAATCCGTTTTCCAGCCAGGGAGTAACGCATGATTTGTGTAAAAATGTTTCGAATGTACACACGCTTCCGAAGGCAACGAAAACTTGCACAATTAATATTCAAAGTCAACCGCGAGAATTCGGGGAAACCCACCTGCGCACGCATCGTCAGTTATATATGTACATAAATGAGTAACGGTCGATACTACGATAGGGATAGATTTATAATAATTGTTGATGCCTGTCGTCGTCTTACAAACGGCGGTTTAGGTTTATTTTAGTTTTTTAAGAGAGTGACTACTTATAAAATACCTTGTATCATGATGATAAGGAAGTCGCAGGTGTTGCTACCGCTGCTGCTGCTGCTAGGAAGGGAGATTTGGAGAGAGAGAGAGAGAGAGAGAGAGAGAGAGAGGGAAGAGAGGAGAGTGTGAAAGTGTCGTGTGAGAGAGAGAGAAAGAATGTGACAGCAACGAATACGTCGACGGAAGCGAGATAGCGTCGAGGATTAACAAAAAAGTTAGTTTTAGAAACACCGGTTGATCGTCGAACCGAGGGAGACTGCACGAATTTTTTAACGAATGATAATTCAATTCGAGCTTTGCCGATTTCTGACAGGCACCCGAGAGCACCTCGAATCCCCATCTGACACATAGAAACAGATGGAATAATTGGAAGCCATTTCAGCGCAATGAAGCATTGAAATCTATCAAATTAAGCAATTGGGTGTACGGAACGTGGGTAGTTTCAATCATTAGTACGGATTGAACAATTCGCACGGTTTGAAGCGATTTGAAATGATTCCGATGGAACTGTTAGTGTTTTAAAAACTTGTGAAACTTTAATGCGATTACGGTTCATCGAACAGATCATGTGGTGAATATCGTACAGCGATTGTTGATTGGTATGCAGAGAAAGATCTGCGAAATCAACGATTTTTTTGTTTTATTTTATTGTCGATTCAAATCCAAAGTGCAATAAAGAAACGTGCTTGGCACCGATCAGTTCGAACTGGTTATGTTTAGACTGTTTGAAAAGTTTTCAATTGTGAAATTTATAAAACGAAACAGTCGATAAGTTTACGTCGAGTGGCGAAGCCGAATGGTTCGGATGATTTTCAAAAGTCTCGCTCGAACGAACTGTTGAGCCTGCTCAAGCTCTTTGAATGGTTCGTGTAACTCTTAACTTTGCGTAATGGATACTTTACGGGTATTGTCAATTCTATCAACTCGAAACACATGCTTCGATCGTTTTGTCAAGTTGATGTATCTGAATTTCGTTTTAATGCACGAACAGAGGTGATTTAAGCAATAGTGCCGGAAGGGCGTCTGTCAGAAATCGGCAATTCTCGCGCATATGGAGTGTGTAGCGCTCGCACATCCTCAAGATCCGCTTCCAGTTGATCGTAGCGCGAAATGATAATATTAACAATATAACGCGAAGAGAAACGGAAAAGATTATGAAACATACGAACGTTAGTACTGTACAGATATAATAACCATTTTTTTGTTGAATTTGAACGGACAATAGTCACTCGTATTTTCGATTTTGTTGTTTACATATGGCAGAGCGCACGATACGCTGAAGAACGAATGGGAGAGAGAGAGAGAGAGAGAGAGAGCATATTAAGTGTAATTCACGTCGCGAGTATAGAAGTACGCTGCGAGGTCGATGATCTCAGCCTGTAATATATATAAATATGATATAAACTTAACAATAATGTCATCACTTATGAAGTGCTACAGAAATATATATATATATATCAATGTATATACTATACATATATATTTAAGGGTACGCGACATGTGGGCTCGCGCGCTCATACGAAGGGATAGGCGCTGATACGCGAATAATGCGCGCGCGCGTTCATAAGAGCGCGTACGTAACATACAGCTAACGATACATACAAGTAATTTTTATTCTAAGGCTTATCACATTACCTTATCTAGACGGGTGGGATTGCGGTTGCAAGGAAGTGAAAATGTATTTAAAAAGATATATATCATCGCTTAGACTGGCACGAGCGTGTAGGCGCGCGTGCGCAGATATTTGCGTTTGCGGCGTGAGAGGCGAGAGGAGCGTTTTGGGTAATTCGATATAAATATAAAAAAATATATATGTACACACACATGTATATCCCATAAACACCAAAATATCTCGCGTGTCACACGGCTAGCAGAGATCATTTGGTTCAGCGGACGAATCGCGACTACGCTTTTTACTTTGTTTTACTTTTTTTTTCATTTTCATGTTCATGTTCATGTTGAAACTGGTGCATCGATAAAATCAAACTCGTCACGAAGTAGATAGACATTTGCTTTCTTTCGCGATAGTGCCTTCTATACAAGAAATCCACTGGTCGAGCGTGTGCGGTAGAAGAAACTTTTTTTACGATTTTTACACGGCCCTTTTACGAAATAGAATGTAGATTTATATACGGTGGTCTTTTTCCTTGAGGGCAACCAATCGACGGCTGAGAGAGCAACGGCGTTTTACCGTTTCGACAATGTACATCCAAATTGCGCATGGAGGTTGAAGGAAAGAAACGGAAAGGAAGAAGAGAGCGGAAGTCGCATTCGGACAAGTACCTGAAATCGTTTCATATCATCATCCACTTTTTTTTTCGTTCGTTCGTTCGTTTCGTACGAAATCGCTTTTTTTCGGGGAAGGTTTTTTTCCACATCGGCGTTTATTTTTGTTGTTTTTTTTTTCTTCGTTTTGTTTCTTAGATGCTTCGAATAGGGTAGAGCTTCGGTTGGCTGTCGGCAAGGGGCGTAGGATCGACGCTGATGAAGGCGTCGGCCGTGTGTATATATATTTCATTGTCGATAATGACGCAATAGGACCCCCCCCCCCTCCCCCTCCAACTTATGGAGTGAATATAGTTCCAGGAGAGAAAATCCAAAAAATTAGGAGGTCGAAAGCTGTAATAGCGCAACTAGCGAGCGACAACAGTACTGATGTGATACGCGATTAAATAAATGCTGCTTTGATGCTGATAATGGTGATGATGATGATTATGATTATGATGATAGATTATATATAAAAAAAAAAATGTATGATGTGAATCGTGTACTTGTGTGCGTGTAATTGAAAGTTGTAACGTTTGTGAGTATAAAATAAAAAAGCCAAAAAAAGCGAAAACAATGTTACTTTTTCATTAAGCGAAGACACCCAACATCTATTCCACTTGCTTCCCTTTCAAAAAAAAAAAAAAAAAAAATATGAATGAAATAACATCTAATGTGTAAAAAACAAAAAAGTATGTTTCTCGACGTGACCTTTTGAAGGTCATATTAAGGTCAAAAACACTTCCATCTTACTTTCGGCGTTACCCGGAAACAACGACGTGGATGTAGTAAGTTCTGTCATTACCTTTGGGAGACTTTTTCTTTTGACATTTGACCTTTCCAATGTCTCAAAAACAATTTTCCGCACTTTCGATTGCCGAGGTCAAAAAAGGGATTTCACGTTTAAAACAAAAAATGAAGGTGACCTCGAAATAACCTTGAAGATCATCGTCAGGTCAAAACCAAGGTCACCGTTAGATCCAGCGCCAAAGGTTACAACGGATATGACCTTAATATGGGTAAAAAATATTTTATATAAAAACTCTTCTATACTTTTTGGACACCATGTATATATATATATATATATATATAAGGAAAAAAAAAAAAAGAGTGCGTAATGAAAAATAGTATTTTACGAGTCAAGGGCGGTAACAGCCGTTTTGCAACGAGGGTCGCATTGATAGAAATTAGACCCTTTTAATTAGGTAATGACGTTAGAGGGGATTTTTTCTACATGATATGTATACGTATTATCGTCAGTTTTAATTCATCACTCGGTTAATATTTACATGAAATTTACATATATATGATTACGAATAATATTTACTAGTAATAGTCATTACACAATATGAATTCAAATACATATACAAGTATTTAAGGATAGTATTCAAGCGCATTACCAAATTGATTATTTTTATTCTACTATAGCTATCGGAATTATGCAATAATTAACGATGAACGTTAAAAAAGTCTCTTTTAATTTGAATCCACGAATTCAATCTTTATCGGCGGTTTTTTCGACCTGTCGTGGGCTTTTTTTGAGATATATTTGACGTTTTACACTATCTGTATGCTCACGAAATAAGTTACCAAGATGCTACAATCATAGTGCAAATAGTTGATCGTGATTTATTTTTATGAAACATATTTGTAGATTCAATAAGTTTACGTATTTATACGACATAAGTGACAGATATATATACATAAAAATCGTATGGGATTTCATTCGGTACGACAAATTGACAAGTTTTCGATTCTTTCTTGACGATTTTATTATTATTTTTTTTTTTATTTTTTTTTTTTATTTCGTCGATTCAATTTAAAAGAGTTTTTTATCCGTGCGAATACGACCTATATGGCTCGTACGTGTCGAGCTTGCAAGTACATATCGATGTGGCAACAGCGCTATACGAGTATAACTGTAACGATAGCAACTATTAATTACAATTGCAACTATATGTTTACCATATAAATAAATACCTTGAATAATCGATGTGTCGCAACAAATCTTTGATTTCCGTAATTACTATATAATACTCTTCGTAATAATCAAATCTATGTTTCATTGGTTCTTTGTCGAAAGTATAATTTGAAATAACAAATTATTACAGCACATTGGACACATTAGTAGTTAGGTAATAATATTACGATTTTTGGCAATTGTAAAAATCAATGATTTCGTAATCGAAACAATGTCGATAATATGAGAAAATTGTTGAAGAATCGATAAATGAATGTCTGTTTCTAATTAGCAATCAAATATCGTTACAGTTGCCGTTTACTAATTGGTCGCCTGAAGAAAATCAATTAGAATTCACCAATTTGTAATTAAAAGAAAATGAGTTTTTGGAAGGTAACATTGTTAATTCTGTAATTTCAATTTAAACTACGGTGCGGGGCGAAGTAAAAGTTCAATTTGAAATCTTTCTTGTAATTTGACAATACTCCGTACATTTCATCGAGTGTAAGTTGAACGTCTCATTCGTTCAGAGTTATATCTTATTATTTTTCCACGGATCAATCTTTAAAAGTAGAATTGTTTTGAATTGTTTCGAATTAATCGACGTTCAGGATCGAATGAAATTTCAGATTTTGAACAATAAGTCATTAATATTCCTGAAAGCGTGACTCCATTTTCATTCTTAGCCTTAGAGAATCTTTTACATTTTCCAAAGATGACATCAAACAATTTTGAATTATATAAAAAGTGAACATTGAGAACCTCTTGTAAAAGAGTAAAATTAACTCCAAGAAATTTAGAGAGTATACTCTAAACTACTTGGAGTTAAAAACGAGGCATTTTTTTTTATTTAATAGTACATTTCTAACTTTTTTTACACTGAATCTGAGAATTATAACTCCTGAAAGAGTGAAATGTCATCTTTAAAAGAGTGAAACGTTCCGGCTCAAATTTCCCTCCAAAAAATGTAGAGACACGTTCGATATAATTTTAAATATTGAACATTGCCAATTGTGCATTGCGACAATTCAGTCTGTTTTTCTTTCACTTACAAACTGTCAAAAATTTTGTAATTAAATAATATATATACCAACAACAACGAAATATCACCTCTGATGTGCGTGCTGTGCATGAAATACGACGCGAGTAAATAAAATTATAGTACATGCAACAAAGGAGAAAGTACGTTGAAAAAATTATTTTTTATTTTTATAAATTTCAACTTTGACACTATGACTTCCAAAATATTGTGAATTTGCAGTCGAATTATTATAGATTCGTGTAAAGTATACGTTTCCAACAGAATTCCAAGGTTATTTCCTTTTCTTTTTTTTTTTTTTTTTTTTTTATTTAATTTAACACCAAAAATTTTCAACCAATAATCGAAGAATTTTTCGAAAATGGAAACTTTTTCTGTGAGGCCGGCTTCGATTTCCAAATTTTTATTGAAAGCCATACATGAGACAAGAATCGCCGCTTAATAAGAAGCGTTAAAAACGTAACATATAAATCCAGCGAACGAAAGAACGAAGCCGCCGCCATATTGTTTTTACAGGTTTACTGGAGTTGAACTCGCTGGAGTAGATCCCGCAATTCACCTTCCAGTCTGGCTGGCGACGAAAAGCGATCACGACCTAATCGCGGTGAAAACTGGGGTGGTGGATTTTGATATCTGACATCGTCACCATCGGCTGAATCGGAGCGTCCGTCGGGACGATTCGAGTACCCTCTGACGTAATCGAAGATCGAGATTGGTAGCTCGCCCAATTCTCGGCCAAGGCGAGGGGTGAAGTTCGTTTCTTGTCGTTTTTGAGCAGCTTGAATGGTTAATTTTTAATTAGAACGTTAATTAATTGGAATTGTCGTACAATCACTACATTATAGGGAACCCTCTTATTTTAATTTTTCGGGTCAATCGGTACGGTGACTCCCTCCCTTGTTTTGACGTATATCTGCTCATCGCGTGATGAGGAGACAATGATATATTGTTGCCTTATTTCCCTCGAATATAGGAGTGAAAAGATTAAAATGAAGGAGGTATAATTAAAATGGAGAGAGGGGTTAAAATAGGAAGGGTCCTGATGTACAGTTATGAAGTCGCAGTAGTATTAAAACGATAATGATCAAGAGAGATTTGAATACATTTACATTAATGGAATTAAAGTGAAGAAAGTGATTATAATGTAAATATAAACATTATAATTATTATTATTATAACTATAAACATGTAAATAAAGTAAAAGGAGCAATTGAAACAAACGTAAGAGTAAAGTGATCGAATTATGAAATGCAAAGTGACTGAATGATCAAATGAAGTAATGCTAATAATAATTTAAAAAATAAAGTGAAAAGTCAGGAAGTCAAGAATAAGTGACTCAAATAAACCACAAACTATTAAAGTGAAGGCAATAAAAAGTAATTTATATAAAAATAAGTAAAGCATATTGCAGTGACAAAATAAAAAGTGAATCCAATTGTATTAAATAAATAAGGCGTGTAAAATAAGTGAAGCTATTAAAGCGAGGAAATCGAGAAAAGTTGAGTCAAATGTACTGAAAATAATCGCGACTCGAGTCTAACGGCCAATAACTAATGTAAAGTTATCAAAGCACAGAAAGTGAAGTTAATACAATAAGCTCCCGAGAAGCTCCTCAGGTCAAAAAACGGACATTTAGACGTCCTCAGGAGCTCCTCAGGTTACCACGGGACGGATTGTGTTGTGTGGGTTATAAATAGTTTTCCAATTTACCATGAAAGTCTTGAAGATGCCAATAAGGGGTGCCGAGGAGTTCGCTGATCGTTTCCATGTCCTTCCTGGTCATTTCAGATTTGGGGTCCGATCTGCGTCTCCTGCCTAATCGGGGCCCGAACCACATAGCTCCTACGGCATTGTCCGAATTTCTCGAAACACAATTGGGCCCCACACAATTGACCGGGGTCTCTTGTTGCATTCTTTCCATCCGCGGGCCCTCCAGGAGTTCGAATCCTTGTGAGTCTATGCAAAAGGAATGCATCATTATGAATATTTTCAACACTGAATTTTTATATATCAATTGAAGTAATGAAAAAACTGGCAAAATTTGAAATGGAAAATAATTAAAGTTCATCTATAAACATGTATATATCTATATATATATATATATAATTAAATTGAAATGTAATGTAGAGAGTAAAATAAAGTCGATAACAATGGCGAACAGAAAACGTCGAAAATGTAATTGACTGAATATTTCATTGTAGTCTATCCTTGAAAAAAAAAAAAAAAAAAATAGAAATGAAGTAATAAATAATTGTTAAAAATACTGAAGCGATCATAATACATTTTAAGTTGAACGTGAAACGTAAATCATCGATGGATAAAATTCTTTTAAAATTAATTACATAAAAATGTGTCAAAGAAAAATTGTAAAAAATTTAAGCTGAAGTGTAAAAATTTTAAATGAAGTGAAACATTGAAGCTAAAATGCTGAAAAGAAAAGAACACCTGAAGCTTCTATTAATTAATTAAATTAATGCAATTAATGAATAGAAGATTTCGGTGCCCAAAAAAATGAAAATTACATGATTTTCAAATGATTATATTTCCTTGTCTCGTGATTCTTCGCAGACTCTAAACATTCTAATGATGGCTTATTATATTAAATCCTAATTAATAGATATCGGAATCGGAACCGAGCATGCGCCCTTTGTAATGACCTTTTTCCTGTTGCTACCCGCGGAAGTGCACTACAGCCGCCATTTTAGGAATTCCTTTGCAACGCAATTGAAATGTAAAAACGTATTTTTTTACTATTTTTCAAGATTCGTCAATATGCATTGGTCAGGTGGATTAATCAACTTTTTCGTCATTACTGATTGTTTCATTGACGATTCTGAATGACCCGGCAATCGAATATGGATTGGAATGAATAAAAATGATTTCGTATGGCCATTTCTGAATCCTTATTTCGTTCATTTCGAATGCTTTCAAATTCAACAATAATTTAGCTATGATATGTAATATATGAATAGTATAAATATGAATAAATACGATAAAATATAGTATGAATGTATTGATGCATTCATGTATGTGGAACAGATGCATTTAAATAAAAAATAATAAATCCTTAAAATTGATGGATAAATATAGAATTCAGATGCATAGAGATGTATTGTAATGCATTAAATTATGAATGCATTTAAATCCACTTCCGATGACTGAATCAGTGACATAAATTACTTCTGTAAGGTCTGTCTTGTAATGGCGCAAATTCTTATGACAGTTCTGTTGGTTCACAACAAGACAGCGAATAAACATGCTTAAAACATTAAAGTTTGTTAAGAAAATGAATTCTTTTTAATCTTTTTTAATCCAAGTTTTGACCTTTCATCCTTTTTTTTACTAGGACATTTTTTATAAGTACTGTTAACATTAATTCATGTATAGTACTGAAGAATACCGGAATAATAATGACATAAAATTTAGATATTGACTGATGACACTTTTGTAACAATAATTTGATTGTTACATAATAATTAATAACAATAATTGACACATTCGGGTGGAGGATTTCGATATACAAAATACATCAATTCACCATCCACACAGTAAAACAATATGATTAAAATATCAAAGTTTTGTTGATAAGGGTACGGAATTATTCGTTATTAAGAAAATAAATCCTTTTCCTTCCGAAGAAGAATGTAAAGTAACGAAGAGACTTAAGTAGTATTGAAGAACAAGAAAAAATAAGATTCAGAATTATAAAGAAGCATTCAAGACCAATTAAGCCTTAGACTAATTAAGTCGTATAGACTAATTAGTCTGATCCTTATGAAGTCGTAGAGTAATGAAAGGAATTAGCAACACCTTTCGCAGCTTCAATAAGAAATTTCGTCTGGACGAATAATCTGAACATAATGTAAATAAATTAGTAAAAATAATAGTTATGGGTTAGAAATGTCTAGCAATAATTTTGTTATTACAATACCGGGATTGATGACGCTGATTCCATGACTTGAAACGATACAAAACATGCATTACAACATTTTTTTAACAATGTTTGAAAAAAACACTGAATTGAAAAGCTATCAATGTTCTGCTGATGGTTTACTATTGCTTTGGTAACTCAACACTTGGACACCGAATGTCAAGAGAATTTACAATTCAGTGACTTTAAATAATACTTCTTTCACTTATAACATTTTACTGGTGTTTCATTGTAACTACCAGATGCAATTTAAAAAAAAATGTAAGAAATTCTGAATATCACCTGTCAGTTGAACTTTTTGAGTTTGACAGCAGTTGTACGAACGTAATATCGGCTAAGGAATGTGAAATTGAAAAATATTACGGTATGGGTCGAAGTAATGATATGAACTGGATATTGAATTGGATATATTAACAGAAATGCAGTAATGACTGTTGGACTAATATTTAAAGAGGGATTTCAAGATTCATCCTGACGGGTTACTGACTGGACTGATTGACAAAGTTGGAAACTTTTTCTTATCATTATGAAAAGTCCAAAAAATGGAGTTCCGAAATGGCTGCACTATTGCAATTGATGCAATGAAAATGAGGCAGTCTGCTTCAACTTGTTCAACACTATCCGCTAATCGCGTTTGCGGTCAAAACGACATTTCCCTATAGCTCGACGAAACGCGACACAGGTCGGACCACTCCTGGGTCATTGTTTCACTGAATCCACTGATTATAATTAGGCAATCACACAGAAAATGAATGGAATTTCGCGTACCATACTCGCCGACGACGCAGACGGCGCAAATCCCGAGAAAACAAGCGGTCGCGGTCAGAAGGTGCGCCAGCATCCTGATGTTGGCAGAGGATGATAGTCCTGGTGTCTACGGAACTTTGTGTGCGAATGGTACCAGGACGAAGCGAAGCGGTGGGTTTTATAGTAATCCCCGGGAACCCCTAGTGACGTCGTGGCGACGAACGACCCAGCTTGGTGTTTATCGTGCAGGAGGCAGGAAGAATGTAAAGGGGATCTTGGCCGGGGACGATTGTGGCACCCCCGCGTGCTACCCTGACAGGTTGACGATTCGTCTTAATTGCGATCGCGACTCCTAGTCGCCCATACTCAATGAGGATCGATCGATTCCTGGTCTATTCTAAACGCGGGGCTCACCTACGCGATTCCCTTCCTTTCGCGTTCTCTGATTTTTTTTCCTCCTCGCACCTTCATTGATTCGTATCTACTTTTAGCATCTGTTTTCAATTTTTCACCGTTCGACGGCCCGAACTTTTTAACGACGTCAGGGCACGGCTTCGTGTTGAAGAGGGCCAAACATTTTTCATGGGATTCTTATCAATGAGGGAAATATTGCAGCACGATGATGTGGACAAACGTGACGTCTAAACTCTGCAGTTGGTATCGTAATCTCCGTCAATCACAAAGTAACAATTAAGAAACGTCAACGTATAACAGAAAGGAACTCAATGTGTAACATTAATGTAATCAATATAACCATGACATATTTGTTACATAATTTTAGTTTGTTGCGTTTGCTGCGAAGCGTATACTACATCAACGTAATTCAATGTAACATTAATTGAAAGATAAGCCTTCCCTAATTGTTAAATGTCATGTTTGCTGTAAAGTTCTAGACGTCGATGACAAACTTTTTGCAATTCAAAATGGCGTTGCGAAAGTAGCAAAAATATGGAATTGCGAGAATCGAAAAGAGGCGAAGAACATTAGCGCTCAAGAAACATTAGCCACTTTTGTAGATTGCAGAATTAAATGTAATATGTCAAATTTTTAATTTTCATTATATCTGTTTAATATAATTGTTATGAAATTAGATTAATTGTGTTAATTTGATTATAAAAAATTCAAATACAATGACGTTGATCAATAGATATCTTAATTTGTGCGTCATTCCATTTCGACATTATTAACGATGAGGTCGACGATTTTAACGAAATTTTCACACATGTAGGTGTGTTACTTTGCACGATGACGCACGAACGAACAAACGGAATTTCTTCTGTAACCTCTTTTTGGATACGCTGAAGCTGAACGAGGGAGTGACTAAATTTTGGTATATATCCATACTAAAGTGGAGAAATGGTGGACAAAAAACTCTGTCAACTTTTGAGAAAAAATGTTGTCTCTAATTTCAAAGTATAGTATAGATCCCTTGGTTCGTAGTGTAGTTCCCTCAATTATTGATCAGTTATCAAAAATAAAGTGTTAAAAATACTCGAAAAATTGCCAAGTGAAAAGTAAAAAAATATCTTCGGTATTTAATAAACTAAATAAAATTGATTAATATGTTAAATTAAAAAAAAAAAAAATGGTATCTTTATTAATATGGTAAGGAAAATAATGAATGCGGGCTCGAATTACTCCTAAAAAAATTTCGAGTCAAAAAGTCATCGTTTTTCTAAATCGACCAATTAGAAATCGTGATTTTTTTTTCACTTCATTTTTGATTTTGAAAATTACTAAAAATCGTGTACCATTTGGAGTTTTTGGTCCGTAATAATGGCAATTTAAAAATACAATAAGGGGTGGAAATTACATTTTTATGGTTCTGAAGATAATATAGTTTGTAAAATTATTAAAGTAAACGATCACGAAAAAAGTAAGTAAAAATAATGGATAAAAAGGAAAATCGACGAATATGAAATGTAAAAAACGAAAAATGAATTGACATAAAAAATAAGATCGATAAAACAAACAAAAGTAAAGGGTAATTAAGGAAATTTTTAGGACAGGGGATAAAATTTAAGCGTATAATCAAATTACAATCTAATAATAAAAAATGTATGTAAAGAATCGAAATTAGAAAAAAAAAAACAAAGAATTGATATAAAAAACAAAATTGTTTCAAATTAAAAAAAAAAAAATGACGTCGGAATAAGATGCTATTAATTTTACAAATCTGTCCCAGAAGGGAATAATGTGACGATGTAAAAAGAATTATTTAATTTTGAAATTCCAAAAGCCCCTAAAAAAGTCGGGAAGAGGAAACATGAATCAGGACATTTCACCCCTTGCTCGATGCTATCCAACCGAGAGGTTGAAACAAATGAGCACAGTGGCTCCTGCTGTTATACACCTACACCTGTCAATTATATACGAGGCAATTCGGCGGTAGGTGTAACGCATATATATACAGTTTAGATGTTTCTCCTATCTCTTACCCTTTTTTGCAAATACGCAACAGTTATGTAAGAATGACAATAAGTTGATATGCATCTTCTTCCTTTTTGCTTATTTTATATAGATCTTTTCCTTTTTGTTTATTATACATATATTATTCGTGTGGTAGTTGACATAAAAAAAAATATTATCAACGTGACTAGTGGCAATGCTCTTTGGTAATTATATTGATAACATTCCATATCTATTCAGAAATTACACTTTACAGATATAAATCTAGTCATTATAGATGCGTTAATGAAATTAAGTATCTTTGGATCTATATAGATAATTATCTAAGATGGGATCATCATGTAGATTGGACTATAAAACGACGGAGGTACATGCAATAAATCGTTAAGAAATTAAGAATTCTATTAAACATAAAAAATTAAGAGAGTCATGATGATCTAGATGTTATTCGTATCTGTTCTAACATATGGGATAATAGTACTGATAAATAGTACTGATAAATTACGTAAAGAGTATAATATCTTAGGAGTTCGGAAATATTACTATATTAAAGTAACTGTACACTGTACAAATAATGATGTATTTACAATAAAGGAAAAAAGTGGAGTACGTACCAGAGGAATAAATCTTGGAGTAGCTGAGACTAAAAATTATATAAGAAAAGTGTAGGTCGCAAATGCTTGGCACGCCAAAAGATTCGAAAAAATAATTAATAAAGTAAGGAATTAACGAGTGATTACCTATAATGCATACTGTATAAGGCTCTAGATATACACGTAGCTTATTGTTAATAGAATTACAATGTAGATAATTACAGGTTTTCCGAAACTCAATACGTAAAATTTTTATAAACTTTTATTAAATTTTGTACGTTTTGACTTACACGGAAAAAAAAACAGCGTAATACGAATTTCCTGCATAAAATTATGATAAATGTCATTTGGAGGGAAATTGCATTTCACTTGTACCGAAATATCCGATATTCCAGTAAAAATGAACCAAGTTTTCTGGATCAGGATATTAAAATATATATTTTTTTGGGTTTTTACTGAATTTCTCTTGAAAAATTCACGAAATTACTAAATAAGATACTTTTTCAAGATAGATAATTCATTATGAAAGTTTCTAAAAAGAATTAGAGTTTATAACCGACCGAAAACCTCATGAAATTAGAATAGTCGATGATAAAAACAAACTGTTTAAAATGGATGATATAATAATCGACGAAATTAAACGATATATCAATTGAATGTTTTTTTGGCTATACTGGATACATTACGTTATTTTAAAGTTTGGCAATTTGACAAAACTCATGCGAACAATATCCGTCAGTATATAGCGAAAAAAAAATGGTGATTTAAATGGATAAAAGTATAACGAAGAACTGTAATATATAGGAATATTGCATTGAAATAAAAGATTAGATTTGAAATCTAATATATATATATATATTTTTTTTTCTCTAAAACTTTAAATATATTTTCAATATATAAAATTCTAATTTATTAATATAATTTGTAATTATAATAATATAATATAACTATTTTTATTGTTTTATTTTTTATTTTTTATATATTATATTATATTATATATATATATATATATATTTTTTTTTTTATATTTATATTATTATTATAAATTATTATAAATATTATTGTAAAATTATAAATATAACCAATATAATATAATATATAAAAAAAAATATAACATTAATAATAATAATAATAATAAATGTACAAAAATTGTCCGGCAAGCATAAATTTGACAATTATGTAACAATTACGTAACAAGTATGTAACAGTTACGTAGCAAGTAACATTTATGTAAATGTTATGCGACTGCGCTATACTTTCAACGTTTTCAAGGATGTACTATATAAAAAAGTAAAAACAGAGGAAAATCCATAAATAATAATTAAAACTGATAAAATTGACTAACAACGATCTTGACAAGAAATTGAAAACGGCGAACGAAAACGTATAAGCTTATAAAAGCCCCCCAAAGAAGCCGAAAATTTTGAACGATTTTTCAGTTTTTCTCTCATTCCTATTTGAAAATTAAATTTACAGTGTAACATTATACAATGACGATAAGTTATGAATACAATATTAAAACGACATATACGTTTCGAGGCATGATGCGAGGAAAACCCCACCAAGGGGGCCGAGCGAACCGTTCCTGTGGTGCGATACCGCTCACCACCATTCAGCAGTCCAGCCGTGACGGCCAGGAACACGTCCAGTCCAGCATCGTGCCTTCTGGGACACTACC
>JAPYZR010002702.1:0-16051 GCA_030522945.1 Trichopria nigra
AAAAAAAAAAAAAAAAAAAAAAAAAAAAAAAAAAAAAAAAAAAAAAAAAAAAAAAAAAAAAAAAAAAAAAAAAAAAAAAAAAAAAAAAAAACAGTAAAACATCCTATTTTCGTCAATTGATGTCAATTGATAATTTTTAAGAGTATCAATATATAAGCGATTTTTATACTATCATATGACAGGGGAGAACTGTGAATTGTTTGCAGTAAAGTCGGATACTAGAAATCTTTGTTTGTTGAAACACATACACCATCAATGCATTCCATACTATGTAGAGGGACACATGAATAATAGATGACTTGGTCCGACTTTCCTGTAAGGTTCAGAGAGCTGCGAGAATATCAAGGATAAGTAAAAGTGTAGGAAAGAGTTAAAGCATGCCAGAAAATAACGGAAAGAGAAGCAGGAAGTAGACACAAAGAGAGAAAGATGACTTAAGGATGCGTCCGACATAGCTGAAAACCTATGCAAATCATGTTGCGAGGTCAGATGCTGCAATTTTCACGGAAGTTTGGTCAACGTATTTTTTTTTTTCTGTGCAATTAATTTATGAATATTCCCTAGTGTTGTATGGTACGCGAAGATCTAATTTTGTGTATGTAAAGTACGATCCTGTAATTTTAAATTGAATAGAAATTTAAATTGACGATTGTCAATGATGGTGAATTGTATACCAATGTATTAGTATGTACGAACTACTTGCGTTAAAGTAAGAAAAAAATACGGTCATCACAGTTGCTACCCTGAATTTTTTTTTTTTTTTTTTGTTATAGAATTAATGCGCAACTTCACATTACACTATCACGAGACTTCTTCATCGCTGACATTTATTACTTATCGTAAGGACTGTTAAAAATAAAAATAAAATTGGACTGTCGTGAATCCTTTCAACTTTTCAAACTTTACTTTAGTGTATTTGAATTAAGATTGTGAAAAATAGCTTAAGTACATAAAACTCAACGAGATGTGTAAGTCATTAGTAATCAAGATAGGAAACTGAAAGTTTGAACATCGGATTAAGGACACGAAGCTCGGTGAACGTTATTGATTTTCTTGTGCAGATTGATGTGTGCTAAACATACTACTTTCTGGGATCGAAGTATAGGAAAATAAAGTCGAAAAGTTATAAATCAGATGCCTACTTAGAAAACAGTTGAATTCGACTGTATAGAAAAGTTCAAATGTAAGTTTTTTACAATGATTCATGCTATAAGTGAAAATGATCAATTTGCCTTCGTCTGCGGTCGAATATGATGAACTGACATTAGTCACTAAATTACGAAGGCTTCAAAAATCTGAAAAAGTCTTCAAAACTTGTTTATAAAATTAAGTGACAATTTATTTCTGCAATTTCGTGTGCTGTTTCTTATAATCACTACATGAATTCACTTCGTATACTTTAGAAAACAAACCATTCTAATTTAAACTCTGTGACTTTCTCCTGAATAGTCGGTGAAAAGTTTTGTAGATTTACATAGCAAGTAAATGCAATTAATTGTATTCTTCTTGTCGTTAAAAAGTTCTACGCTAAAGCTTCTTTGGCTACTATCTCGTACTTTGCATACCACCAGTTTATATTTTTATACGCTTTTGGAATAGCCATTAAGATTAACACACGTTCCGAATTTTTTATCTCTAAGTTTATAGTTTATGACTCATTAGTGTTGTCAAGGCTTAATAGAGTGAAATACATTTTTAAACAAATTCAATATGGTGTAACAAGTTCTGCACATCCGGATGGCATTTAATATCACATATATATCACAATATCTCTGTAATATTACATATATATTACTGTGATATACCTGTTATCTTAAATGCCGTGGGGCAGAGTTGATCTGAACTGTCTGCATTACATTGTGCATACAAAGTATAAACTCTTCCATTTGCTTTTTATAATCTCCAATAAAGATTTAAGGAAAGAAGCACTACATTTTTATGAAAACTTATTTCTAAAATAAACTACAATTATTATCGATCTTAATAAATTGAAAATAAATTGATCTGGAGATCTATATATAAAACTTCATAATCAATTTCTCTGGCCTAATAATCGTTTTTTTTTTCATATCGAGCCTGCTGAGCAATGCATTTCGCCGAGGAGGAGAACTTGCCAAATTCGCGGAATCTCTTGCCAGAATGCTTATTTCACGAAATCAACTGCGAGCAAGCATCAAAAGTGCAAATGTGCCAAAAGCAATGTCCAATCTTTGTCTGAAGAGCTGTTATAGTGGATAGCAATTTGGTGCGTAAGGTGGAATGCTTTTGTAAAATTTTAATTTTGAAGAAAAATTAGTTATAGTTACTTTTGTAATTGAATGGGCAAGCCAAGTATATATAGCTATTTTTCATTAAACGTTATCATGTGAATCTCTTTTATAAAAGATATTTTAAATGCACCTGATTCATTTGTAAATGTGGTTGATAAAAAATGTAACTTATGCGCATATTTTATGTTTTTATAATTTTTTAACCGCATATACCTATCAAATATTCATTACTCGCGCTAAAATAAATAATTCCGCGGAAATACTGTTACAAATATATACACGGGAAACTGTCGCCGTTACATAAATTTCTATACATACGTGGACATGTTTTTCATATCAATGAAAATATATCGTTTATTAATGATCGTTTTGCACTATACCGCTATATACAAAAGTTTATTCCGTGTAAATCGCACATGAAATTCATATTTCATGCGAAAATATGCAAATATTAGGTTGCACATAGCAAACATTTTGAAAGTTTGAATGTGTAAAATTCGTTTAAACGGTAAAAAGCACGCTTTATATGTTTGGTATGAAAATTTAAGAACAACAATTGCAAATTGTCGGTTTTTACTGACAGGAAAACTACAAATATTTTCAAATGTATGTCAAGTAAGGGTTTAAAAGGAATGTTCAAAGTATCATCCAGAAAAAAACATTTATTTTTTGTTTTTGTTTAAGTATTTATAATTCTATCTAGGATTATTTAACTTATTGATAAATAACGAACGAAAAGTTAGATCTGTTGATGTCTGATAATAACATTAATATTATATTGTTATAATTGCATTAATAAATAAATTTATAAAAATATTCCAATGATCAACATCAACTTATACCGTATAATAAGATATAATGTAATTGTCAGAAAACAAAAACAAATATCATCTAATTTTTAATCTGCACCGATTTGAATTTTTTCGTATCTAACTTAAATCTATTGTAAAATTCATTAAATTTGTACCTTATGAACGTATTTCATGCAATAATAACCTGGTTGTGTACTTTAAGAATTTCTGTTGCTCGAGTATGGTAAAAATATAATAGATTATGTCTGCAGTCATGGATAAGGAAATACCAGGTATAAACACAGTTGTGAGCCAATTCAATCTTACTTATACCTTCTGTAGCGACATTAAGATTGTGATATTTTACAATTAAGAAAGGACAATTTAGTTCAAACTAGTGCCTTACGCCGAGAGGGAAGTTTAACTGCACGATCGTCGTAATAGATTTTTTCTTTGGCTCTAACGAAGTTTTCAAAGATCGGCACTCTGTAAGTAATTTATGTCCTTATTTCAGTTACTGCATTTTTGAACTGTGCTACATTCGTTCGTCTAAAATAGGCATGCCCCGTGTGCACGAAATTGCAGATGATAAATCTTGGTTCGGATCATGCCCTTTGCAAAGAAAGGAAATTCGGGGTAAATGCGACGGCTTATGAAGAAATATGGAAACATACCAAAATATTCACGACTTATTGTACGATAAACTGGGAGAATATTACCAATTGTGTAACATAACACTGAACAGGATGTACACAGGATGGCCACACCATTTTGTTCAAAAGGTAATCGTGGTATAAGCGTACCGCCATAGTCGACGTACATCAATTCATCTCGTAGTGAAATTCAAAATGTCATAAGAGATCAAAGTCATTGAGACTTTTCGAACATGACTACATTCACTAAGAAAAATAATTATATACTATAGTATGCACAAAAATATTCTGTTACACATTTTTATTCGCTTTACGTCTAAAGTTCTGTTGCACCCGCTATTGTATATATATTAGGTAAAATAAACAAATCATATTTATAAAATTTGAAGATGTATTTTTGTACAATCTGTACGTATAATGTGCGTGTATGATCAAAAAATTAGTTAAATTTACAGAGATGGCGCTCAACAGACGCACATAATGTAAGCGCGATGCTTATGAAAGAAGTTTGGTGTACGAAACAGACAGATGATTATAATGATGACGGGTTACTGTATCGGATGATCTCGTATGACGATGTATAATGAATATTGTTTGATGATAATGGATAATGATGATGATAGTAGAAGAAGACGAAAATTACAGGTTATGACAGATAACGCAACGGTGATATTGCGACGTCGGGTATGAAATCAAGATGATAATGATGATGAGGGTTGATCATGTCGTACGATAACTGATATTCTTTTTATCATTATCCAACATCATTATAAGTCATAATATTCTGACATCCTCATAACTCAATTCGAATTTGTTAATTAGAAAACTTCACATTGTCGCAAAAATCACCTGTACATATCCTGCAGAATATATCGGGAAATTTCACAGATTTGACTAAGAAAAATGTGTCGATAATATTTACAAAAAAGGAATCTGCTACCATATATTGGCATATGGCCTGTCGCTATTGGAAAATTGGACGAATCATGGACGTCCATTGGACGTACAGTGTTGATTGGGTATGTTAAAAGATAAAATCTATATAAATTGAACAGATTTTTCTGTAGTATATTGACCTATTTTTTTTCTGCATGTTGAATATAAGTTTGTTCCCTATTTTCTGCTATGTACAGTGTATTGAAAGTAAGATATACTGCATTTATTTAGTGCACTACTCATTCAGATATGTAAAAAAAAAGTACTGTAATATGTTCAGTACATCTCTTTATGCTCGTTAGATTAATAAAAGTATTTTTTAATATCCTCATGGAATATCCTTATGGATATCCTTGATGGAAGAATGTGAATTATACATAATTATTTATAAATTATAGAAAACAGACAAATATATATATGTATGTTTACGGTCAGTCTAAAAAAAGCATTTACGTTTTTTTTTCCAAGTTTAATAAAGTCTATATTAGTAGTATTATTATTATATTATGTATAAATCATATTCTATCTTTTTCAATTATAATAAATTAAATTAAGAAAATGATGAAATGTATCTGGAAATAAAAATAAAATATTATAAAATATGTGGATCTCAAAACTATGTCGGGATAAGTAAGTTATTATCATCGCACATAAATGTTACTTTTAATTTATTACATTTAATGAAGAGAAAATTCAATTAGTAAAGTTACTTACTATCCCTGCACCAGGATCATTCAACTTGCACGGCAACGTAGCTGTGCCACCTTTTTGTGCCAAGATTTCTCGAACTGGTCCAACAACCTTTGGTTGGCCCTCGAGTTTCTTCCCGTCCATAGCGACGTTATTGGCACTCGAATCCAGCTCCGCGTGGCTCTCTGGAGAAGCAGATATTGTATAATTTATTGACATAGCTACATAATACCCGTATTTATTGTATCGACATATTCTATAATAATGAGACAATTGTATTATCAGGCGTGCATATTAATTACTTCGACCCTACCATATTTGAATTTGGTCACTCGACCAAAAAAAAAAAATTACTATATGTTTTTTCATCAAATGTCCACGTTACGTTTCAGACAACACTGGACCCAAAAATATAATAAAAAAATTTCCTGGATCTTGTACGAACGTAAGTACGTTATCTCGCGCTGCGTAGCTCACGAACGAACATCAGTATATAGAAAATGTGCTTGGCCTATACATACGTACTTTGTCCCAACCTCGAGCACCAACTAACCAACCCAAATTAGTTTTTGAGATATATATCCATACTAAAATAGAGGGGAGACGAACAAAAAACATTTACGTGATAATCTTTAAACTTCCATATTTTTCATAGACTCAAAACTTTAACAAAGACTCAAAATTTGCGAAAGAGTACACCTTATCTAACAGTCATCGGTTATTGAAATTGACCGATTAGAAGTCAAGGTGTACTTGGTTTTCAATGAATTAATGTGCTACACTTAATAAAATTGTTTTGATGCGACCGAAGCCCCTGGTTAAACGTTGTATCCATTTAATCTTAGGACATATCTATATTGATTGCTTTTTTCTCAAACAAAATATTTTATAACCGATACTTGTAAGATTAGTCTGAGAGCAGCAAGTCTCGTGATTCGCTTTGTGGCTTGGAAGGGAATGTTCCTTTACTGACACCGGCTTCCTTTTTTCTTCGCCAATAAAGTCGTTATTAATATGATTTTTATTATTTTCACGTAAAGGAAATACGGAAATATTTAGCTTTAAATGTCCATTCTTTAATCACACGTATAATAAAATGTTATGTTGGGTGTTAATTGTACTATTAATTTATAAAAAGTGCATTGTCTTCGATCATTGTTGCGATTTTTTAAAAATGCAATGAAACTATATACTACTATCTTGAGGAATTAGACGTTGTTTGGATATCCATCGTAATAAATGCATATATTTTGATAGTATTAAATGATGTGCTGTTCGTAATTTCCAATACATTCTTTCAAAGCGTTTTGAACTACATTTATTGTATCTATTATATTTAATAAATGAAGTTGATGATAAAGTAACAAAGAAGGGCCTTTCTGCTTGCCTTTTCAAAGTAAAATCCTGACTAATAAAATAGTTTTAAAAATCTGAATTTATTACTTTTTTCAGTTCTGGGTGCAGATTATATGTCTATATATCTAGAAAACATATTTTAAAACTGAAAATATTTTTAACATACTTTTAATATACTTTATATAACTTTTAAAATTTTTAAAAGTAGATAATAAAGGTTACAAACAAGTACTACTTGTATCTTTATGCACAGACTGCGCTGAAGGACATTTTACGGAAATTACATTTCTTATCGATATGCTTCGTACTGCCCAGTGGAATGCGGTATAATCTTCGAAACAGTACAGTAAACCATTGTTGTGATTTTTATCGACATAAATTCGGCACACGGAAATCTTAACGAGCAAACTATACCTCTGCTCCACACTGAGATAAAAAGAAATACACCGAAACATGGACATAAAGGCTTCAATATTACTACCAGCCATTTTCCGAAGGTATTGTTATGCCACTGTAATATCATGGAAGTACGCCAGTGAATGTCGGTGAAATTCAAAAGCACTTCTAGTATCTGCGCAAAGCTTAGCGCAATATTCGTCCACTGGACGGTCATTGGACATTATATACACCAACCCCAATTTTTTATTCTTTATATATAGAGTGGTATATGAAATACCGAAAAATATTATTTTATTTTCCTTGTCATAAAATTTGTCGTGCTGTCGAAAAGTAAAAGAGTAACCATTCTGGCGTAATATTTTAATGAAATTTCATAAATTTCTAGAATTAAATGAATTATAAATTTTACATCCGTTTATTAAATATTTGTTTAAATTATAACTCGTATAAAATTGTGCAAGCTATTATAGTTATATAAATATATTATTACACTTCCTATAAAAAAAAATTAAATCCTGTAAGACATGGCACGCGCAATTTTGCGTACGTCGTCGAAGTAAACAAGGTCTATAAGTAAACGTGTCCTAATTCCATTAAAATAAATTGATTATTATATTTAAAGGAACACAAAAACTCAATATTTTCTGACCATCTGCATTAAATGTTGCCATCATTTATAACAACACCTAAAATTATAACTAAATATTATGGCAGACAGGAATGAAGCTATGTTGATAAGCACCTCTCGTAATATCAATATTGACCTTACGTATGTAAATGAGACTAATCATGGTATACATGGAGATTTCTTCAGTCAAAACAGTTTCGAAACGGGATATAGTCATAGATGTCCTCTCATGAATAACCATAAGCATATTGATTCAGCACTCGTCTACTTACACTATTATTGACGTCAACTACATATGTAATCTTACAATTTGAACCAAATTTTATGCATGTATCTGATAAGTATCTGATTAATTTTACATTAGAATCTTATACATTTTTATCCTTGATTGGCTAATGCCTAATTCAAGCCGATTCTTATTAAATTAATCTAATTCTCATCCAATATCATTTGACGTTTCTCCACAAATGCGAAATTCTTTTTCATGTCACTATACTTGCACGAACTCCACTTTCTAAGTATCACCCAACAATTTTGACAATTATGTAACAATTACGTAACAACTACATTTACGTAATAAATAACATTTAATTTAACGTTTGCAGGGCAAATTATCGATAATCAGAAACCGACCCTAGTAGAAAATGAGTCCAGTTTTAGGCTAGTTTCTGTCCAGTTTGCTTTTTCCCCATGTTAAAGGTATAGAATAACTGGGCAGTGTAACAGAAAAATGGACAGATTTCTACCAGGGCGATCTCATCATGAAATAGACAATAATCATAAACACATTTTTTATAGATTTTATGCATTAGAATATATTCTTGTCATATAAGAAACTGTTTTGTCACACAAAATTTTGAAGGTAGTTGTTGTTAGAAGGTATATTTGGTAACATTAATCTTCATTTTATTTCGACAATTCCATTTATGTCGCTTCTGCGATTTTATAGCCGGAGATTAGCGCGTTACTCTTACCGTAATGCTTAAATTCCTTTCGTTACATAATATACTACATTCCTGCTTGCATTTAATACTTTTTTCATACTCACATTAAGCAGAGATGAATTAGCATTTGCAAAATAAAAGAAAGCAACAGACAATAAGTTATCGCCTTGTAAAAAGAGAATTTAAGCTTTACTTGTACTATAAAAATGTACCCTGATTTCTTTCTTCCTCATACTTGCTTCCGGCTTAAACTGCACATTTCGCTCCATATCGGTATATAAATCACTTCCTTCCTTTAACACACAATTTACACTCTTCCTCTCACTCTTTCAGGCACACTTTATGTACACATATTCTTTTCGTTTTCTTCGTTATACGTGTGGTTTCCCATAGTGGGTGTGCACGCTTATATAGCAATAAATTGTTATTATATATATATATTTAATTTCTATGTTATCTTCTACGCAAATAAATTGTACGAATATCTAGTACTATAAAAATGAAGGATCTGAAAAAAGGGTCCATAATTTTTCTATAAGACCGTTAATAATACCTTCTGACTAGTAGTTGTATTATTTTCCGATAATACTGCTTTGGTTCAAAGCGGCGATACATAAGTATGGTGATCTTATAGTTAGATCAACATAGGTTACGATGCACCCATTAACATTTCGATGTTTTGCTTCGGAACGACTTTTTGTTCGCGGGTGGTGAATAGCCGTTAGTCATCTGTAAATCAGTATACTCCTATACATATATCATCAACCTTGGGATTCTTATATGTTGACCAATTATAGACAGTATTAATTTTCTTATGCATCAATTGCGCAGTTAGTCTTCCTCTTGCGATTACTACATTTGGACTTTCCGTAATCTTTAAGATTCTCCATTGTCATCTTGCAGAGTTTCCGTGTTCGATTGATCATTATTTCGAATAAAGAGCTCTTTCGATGCAGGACTTTCTATATACTTTGATCCACGATGAACTTGCTTCAAGATTACCGGCGTTTGGTGGATTCTCTGTCGATTCAATTGCACACTGAAAGTTCTCATAGCTTTGCGGTAGATTGTAAAGTAGCATTATCAAAAGGAAATCACAATTGATCTCGTCCTCCATTGATAATAGTTTGTCTGCGGAATCGAAGAATTTATGGAGATGTTCTCGTCCGTTTTTCCCCGACACCATCAGTTATTTAGGTAGCGTAACTTATATGAACTATTATTGTTATTGCCCTAGTAGAAATCTGTTTCTAAATATCCGGGCGCAAGCTGGGCCCTGACTCGCGCCTTGATAGATACCCGGGCTCGAGTCAGGGCCAAGCTTGCGTCCGGATATTTATATACAAACTGATTTCTACTAGGGATACAACAGAGTATTTCTTTTTTCATTTGATGAAAAAATAGGCAATTTACCCGCGGTTTACGGTGTTGGATGAAATAATTAATGATAGTATTTATGAATTAATTATTAAATTTATTTAATTGACGTTCTCTTCTACGAATACAAGCATAATAATCGAGACATAATTATAAGATTGCGATTAATTATTATAATTTCTTATTATTTATTGTCTTTTTTATACATGGAGTTCATCTTCGGTATCTCCTGTACTTGGATATATCGCAGCCAGTCTGAATACGCCAATATGCCAACATACAACCAGTCAAAGCGACAAACATTGTTAAAAAATAAACTTTTAAAAAATCTTTAAACAAAGATCATTTAACAAATAACATAATTATTATCAAGAAGAATCAAAATGAAAAATAATATTATGGCGGATATTCCTTTCAAACATATTGTATTTGAAATATATTGACAAATATCAAATTTAGGGCATTCTTAAACTATTTCAAATACATGCAAATGACTCGTTGAACACGAATTCTTGGTAAACGTAGGTTATATTCTGGTACTAATACATTTGGGTAAAATCAAATTTTAAACGCATCATCAGAAGAGCTGGTATACGTCAGGCTTGCACTCCGGAATCCCGGTAATGGATTGACCAATCTAACTTAATCTAACCTGAATCAACCTGACTTATTCGTACCCATAATGTAACGTCACGGAAATAAGAATATCCATCCAATCGCCTTCGACAAGCCCTAACTAAAGCTTTTACCAGTAACGTAGTAAAATAATTTCTTCTACAAAATCTTTGGAAAAAACTAAGTATATTCTATTTGTAACAGGTCCTTTATGTACATCGACAATAAGCGATCAGTCTGTACAACTCATAATTAATTTAATCAAAATCAAACCATCGAATTTTTTTGAACGCAATATACTGTAATTCAGAATCGATCAATTTTTTTACTACTTTAATTCAATGAATTAGTTATCCTGGAGTTGACCGATAATCAACGAAAACTTAAGGTAGAAAATTTATTCCAAAAACTTTGGGTCGGTTACTGTTTTAATTAATGAAAATTGACAGATATAATTATATAAGTTAGTATAAGGTAATAGTTCAACTAATGACAGGACAAATTCTGATACTGCACAAAGATCTATTTGCAATTTAAAAATTTATTTCTTATTTTTTTTTAACAACGTGACGCTTTGACGTCACTGAACACTTCTGCTATATACATCGTAGTACCAGTATGACCAGTGCATTTTGTAATAGAAAACAAAAAAAATCAATGAATGTTCATTTTGTTAAATACAAAAATTGTTAACATATAATTTTGTACACTTTTTGCATAGTTTACTTAATTTATGTAATTAATGTTTCGGTTACTCATAGATCAAATCTCAGATGGATTTTCACAATTATGCACATAACTGTTTATACAATATATATAACCGGGAATTCGTTTATATTGCTGGAGCGTGTCCAGAATTGCTCGCGAGCAGCTAAACCGAGCACCTCCAATTCAACGGAGATTTATAATATATGTATACATATCTTTTAAGCCGCGGAATGTAGAGGAGTTAAAAATACCAGAACATCGAACAAAAAGAATCCTTCTAGGTCGCTTTTTGTAGGCGCTGTTTCCACCGGCAACTATGTTGGCAGTCGTAAGGCCGCATTCGCAAGTCGAACTGTTCTATGAAACTCCCTTTTTCACGACAAGTCATTTTCGTGATGCCAGCTCAGAAAACACTTAATTCACTTCGGACAACTGATGACTGACAAGTAATTTCCGGTTATCGCATTGCTCTCAGCCACGCGAACTTCTACGCCTTGTTAGAGAAAAAGAGCGAATTTATTAGCAGCTAGTTATCACGACTGTCGGCGGAGAAATGGTTATTTCAAGTCTTAGGCGAATTCTGCTTGTAAAATATTCTTGTTCGTATTTTACATGCTTTACTAAAATAGGCATCTAAAATTGATTATTATATTTCATTTTTATTCACGTGCAATTAATGAAGAAAGTTGGAAGTGCTGAAAACGACTGACATTGATCAATTTCTAAATGTGCTTGCGGATGGTATGTTACAGTACTTCATTTACAAACATAAGGTACAAAACAAGCAGTTTCCTTTACGACTAATATAGAGTTATGTCAATTCATTGTGTTATTAATCACAGTTAAGATAAAATAATATTATAGTGACAAGATGTATATGAATATTTAAACGCTTTCCTTATATATTATCATTTTGGATCCCAAAAATTCATAATGTCGATCCTGTGGATTTCAATATCATTATTATTCTATAAAATTTAACATTCAAAAAGCGAATTTTAATGTTGAAAACTGGACCGCCGTACTAAATTCACAATTTTGACCTTTTTTCGTATCCGTCATTATCTTCGAATCATCATTTCAATTTTCAAAATTCCAACTACGGACAATAAGTCATTTAATGAATTTACATGATGCACTTTTTTTTCTACTAATTTATCTCAACTACGATTTTAGAGCAACTTGTTGTTCGCATATAAAACAATATCGCCGGTTACGTGGTAACTTTTAGACACAAAAACGTTTCACGTAATATAAACTGATGCCATCGCACTCAAGTTTATTCGCAAAGACCAAAATTCTCTGAACTATGTAGAACACCTTTAAACTCATACATCAGCAGACCTCAGTAACTATTGCTCCATTAAAGTGCAATTGCCACGCCCGGGTTAATGACCATTTTCATGTACCCAACACGACCCTTCTGTAATTAATTCAATCGTCGTTTCGCCGATAGAACATGTATGTGGCCCAGCTTAAACGGTTAAGTGACTAACATCATGACAACTGCTAATCGAGTAAGCAATTTTCAAAGTTCTCTTCAATCCTTTGATAACAAAATATATTAATTTATTCTAACATTTATATATATTTAAATAATAAGAAACTTGATTTTTTTGCGTTGCTTGCTTAAAAACAAAAGCAAAAAAAATCTGAATATACAAAGGACGTGCGAGAAGTCGAGTTCCTTTTATGCAATAGTTCAGGTACACTTAAACGTCATTTAAACTATGATTTGGACGCCCATATAGTTGTACATTCCAATTTTTACCAAGATTTCCTCCACTTCGATTCCATATAATAAGCTATTTTCAATAAATTTTCAATAATAAACTACCATGAATATATATTGCAGGTAATATAATTGTTTTATGCAATAAAAGTTAAGCCAAGTATAATTTCTGCAATTATGTTACTGCCATAATATAGACAGAATGCTAAACACAATTAAAAATATACCATAAAAGAAATTTTCATGTTGTTTAGGAATTTGTTATTATACGATACAATTTGTAGAACGTATTATACAGCTTTCCTCAAACAATAGAATTAATGATGTATTAGAACAGAATTAATTAAACTATGAAATTGGAAATTTGAGATTTATTCGGAATAAGGCCACAATGTTAGGCCGAAACGTAAAAAAGTTGCTTGTTATATGTAAACCTAGTTGAAGATCCTTTAAACAAAGAAAATCAATTATAAATTTAAAATACGGGTCGAAGTAATTGGAAATTATAAATTCTAGAGACTAAAAAGTAGTAAAATTGAATTAATTTCCACAGATAAGTAGACAACAGTGATTGTACATGTTTTAATAACTAATTTTATAAAAATGTATTACAAAACAAATATATAAATGTGCAATTTATGAAGTTCTAAGAATATTTTATTCAACATTAATGAATATAAAACACTTTCAAAAAAAAAAAAAAATGTCTTTTGATATTTTATTATTTGAACAAGGTATTAAATATCAATAATGACACGTGTTTTTGGAAGAGTTTATCGAATGTTTACTACGTCAAATTAGTTCCCAATTCAAAGAATACTTCTACTTTATTAAAGGATGTCTAGATAAAAACACTAATTGGACAGCTTCAATGCTATTTCCAAATCTGAAAATCCTCTCGTGAATGAGAACAGAAAAAAGCGGGAACCAGTAACAAGCTCGTTAAAAAAGAGAGCTAACTCTCACTCGAAAGGCAGCACTTTGCAAGTATACAAGTCTAAGGAGCAGGTGGATCCGTCTTAGATTGAACCCACTAGGAATGACTTAAGCTTTAACTTCGTAAACTATTTAATCCTTAACCTCGTATTATACCGAGACGAATTTGAGACATCAGTAGGGGTACAATTGAAGTATACCCCACACAACATAATCCGTCCCGGGATTTCCTGAGGAGCTATCGAGAAGCTCCTCAGGACAAAAATAGGACATTTGGACGTCCTCAGCAGCTCCTCAGGACGGATTGTGTTGTGTGGGACATGCCACTACTTTTTAGACTAAGGAATGATGGAAGCCCGGATCCAAACCCTGTTTTGGGGATTATCTATACCGGTAAATTTGGGGATTCTGTATACCGTTGAATCATAATAATAAAAAAAATGTACAAAAATAAGTACTATATAGTATTAACACTTTAAATGTTGTGGTTTAAATCACACAAGGTCATAAATTCTCTTTATTTAACCTCGTTAGACTAATTTTCAGTATCAAATATGAATACTGTAAGGATTAAATTATTCTATACATGCTTCATAAATGTTTCGAGTTCTTTTCATCAAATTTTAGCAGCTTCCATGAATCCAATAATGTTTTGTGCCTAGAATTATTGTTTGAGAATCCTTCATGTATGTAACAAATAACACCAATAAATAAATCTTATGTATAAAAGTTTATAATTTGAATAGTGATTTGATATTAATATAACTTAATTGGTAATACAAAAAAATACTGTACAATTATTGAAAATTAGGATATCATTGTTTTATATATAATTTGTATCTAATGAAAATGATATAATTGTTAATTGAATATAGAGTTTCTAAACTAATGTTATTTGCTTACCGATTAATTATAGATTCTAATTGTCAGAAATATTCATTCAGAGTATTTGTGGTACGAGGACAATCAATGCACACACGTGCGCATATATATACTTCTGTTATTGCATTAACCAAGATTTTAATTAACTCGAATATTCTGCACACGAATATAATGAATTTAAATATTCGATACACGAAATATTTAATGAAAAAACGAATTCCCACCTGTGAAATGCAGTTGAATCTCCAAAGCAAGAGTCAACAAAACGAGGAAGAGCCGCATACTGCCGATATTTTTTTCACGACCTCTATTGCGGCAGTTCTATTGTACACTCTGAAATAAAAATTAATTATTAAACTTCACGTTCAACGATTTCATGTAAAATTAAGTGACGTCTCCACCGCAGTAGAAAATATAAATAGTTACTGAACAGGCTTTTCTTATCTCATTACAGCATTAGGACCAATAGACGATTAGTTGGAAACTAGTTACATTGTCTACTAGAGTAAAATACATTATATTTATATTAAAACATATTTATACATTCGAAGATAGAATATAATATACTTATTATTATTGTTAATGTTTAGTAAATTGTAAATTGTCAAAAAATTAATTAGTAACATTTAAATATTTTAAAATTGCGTATAAAATTTGTAATAGAAGTATATCTTAAAATCTATGTAATTTAAAATTATTACATGATTAAGAGAATAATAAAATTCGCTCGCAAGATTGTCCCGATTCGTATCACCACGTGAAATAGTCCGCCATTCATCTATCGTGAAATTTAAGACTAAATACAATACTACTAAAACAAATTTGGTATTGCAGCGAAAAATTTGAGTAATCTTGAATGTTCAGTTGGAATACCGAATTTTTTGTATCCATGGATGCAGCTGCAATAAGTATATATACACTTCACTTTGACGGAAGGAACTATAATATATATTATATTATTTGTCATACTAGTTGAATTATACATATACGGGTGCATTATGTCCTGAAACACAGATACTTGCTCCGGATTGGAGATCAGGGGGTCAATTCTCGAAATCGGTGATAATTATCGCATATGATAAATATTAGCCAATCACAAACCAACATTCTTTGCGTGCACCGCACATAAATGTA
>JAPYZR010002703.1:0-18212 GCA_030522945.1 Trichopria nigra
CCCTTCCAAAGCCCAAATTTTGAAAAATAGTTTCGATCATTTATAATTTACATTTTTCGTATTTCGAGGTTAGGTCGGTAACTGTTCTACTTTAGAACCCCCTATATTTTCAATTCAAAATCCATTTTAGGATGCTTTTACGCGTTTGTTTTTATGAATGGACGTTCAGTTTCAGGGAAATCGGTTTAGATTTGAACGAGAATTCGCAAGAATAAAATTTGAATTGTAAAAGTGTAACGCTTTTCCTCAAATTTTTTTCATTATAATTTGTTTAAACATTGTTTAAACAATGTTGCTAGTCGCGAATTGTTTCGAAATTATGTTTATTTTATTTGTTATAATATTAGTGGTATCTCTGTAAAATTTGGAAGTTATAAACAATTTCCTCTAAAAGTTATACAAGACTGTTTTCATACTCTTTTTTTGTTTTTTTTTTGTTTTTTGTTTTTTTGTTTTTTGTTTTTTTTTTTTGTACTTTATTATTCGTACTTTAAAGTATTGTCGTTATAATTTGTTTAAACAAATTATGAAATTAGTTCTTTATGAAACTGCTTTTCCGTGCCACGATTCTTTTGTTTTTTTTAATGGGTACATTATGCTTTTAATCTCTGATATCGAATGTATATGTTAAAATCAGAAATATAGTATTTGATCATTTGTTTTTAATGCCGTTTCCATACAAAGAAAGATCATTGAAGTCAGCGGCAATTTTTCGTCCGTGTGCGGGCATTAATGGGCGAAGGAATATTTGCGACTTTTCAAGGTAGATCGCTACTTTACCGATTGAGCATTTTAGAACCCTCTTAATCATTCTTGGTTCAAGTGTGTCATTATTAACGTTATCAATGTATTTAATTATCAATGAGTTACAAACGACAAATTTTGTTTATCTTTCAGTCTTTTTTTTTTTTTTTTTTATTATTCGCTTTAACGAGATAATTGTTTGATTTGCGTTTTGTAGGAATAGGAAGTGATTCATACCATAGCGAAACCTGAGAGAAGAGCAGACGTCTTGCTGGAAGCCTTGAGCTTCGCTCTACTGAGTTGGAGTTTCCTCCAAGCGAGGTATCCCGGCGTGTGAAGGCCATCTCCAGACTGTGACATCTTCAGCTGTTGGAATTAAGGAAGCGTCAGTACCATTGCACGTTTAGTAGCAAAATCGTCGCACAACCCTCTACGGCATACTTGGGTGTTATTCTTCACTCTATACTATACTATATACGTACTTTTAACACTATATGTACTAAAGTTATATTAATTTGCCCAAGCAGATGTGTTATACGTTAGAAGCGCATGAAGAGACGTATACTCGTGATTGCGAAATGCCGAATAAAGCTCGTAAAAAGGTTTTCCCCCGGGGTCTGCGTTTGGATAAGCGTATAGAAGCGAGATTAGGGCTAGACGTACCGGGCGATGGTGCCAACAGAAGAACTTGTTTCAAATCCCGCGTTCGGCAAAAAAACCAGCAGATGCTGAACCAAACAAAACAATAACTACCATTAATTGGAGGCAACCAAGTGAGGTGGATGCGGGGAAGGAAGGTCGAGTCTGACGCGTCGGAAGGGATGTTTTAGGCGACACTAAACGTAAATGGTGATACGATGATGCTGCAGGCTGGTGCCATTGCGGGTGGAGGCTTTATATAAAAAAACCGCGTTTGTTACTCATGAAGGAATCGAGCGTGCATGCACGCGCATAAATTATACGCCGCGACATCTCGAGTTATGCAGGAGAGATTCCACGTCGGGGACCACGTGCCTTGGAACGCGACGCGTAGTTTTGTGCCTTACCGCGATTGATTGGCAATTACTTATATTGCGTATACGGTGTGACAGATTTATAAACGTCCAAGTGTTCCAGACTTACGATAAAGGCGAATCCATTCAGAGCGGTAAGCGATCCAGAAATGAATAAATTGAACGTGATTAATTGATCATTTCTTAACGTACTTTTGCAGTTACTTTTCAAAAATCATCAATTACACAGGCCCGCACAATTGGACACACAATAATAAGTCGGGATATGACGATGGGGTGAACATGATAAAATTACGCTTTTCGGCGATATACATCTCGTCAGCGCCAAGAGATGGCGCTGCTCGCGATTGTTTTCGCAAGTTACTGATGTTTACTTCAGACGCCATCTCGTGTAGCAGAAAGTGGTCATGATTTACGGAAGAGAACTTTGATGTAAAATTTTATTTTTGGTTTTTTTTCTTTCGCGTCTCCATAAAAACCCATCGTCATATCGAAAAAAAAAAAAAAAAAAAAAACAAAAAAAAAAAAAAAACGTTTAGGCCTGTGTTCCCAAAGGCTCATACAAAAGCGACTTAGAGAACAAATTGTAAAGTGCGAACCGTGACTGGTCTAATGGACATGGGAGATCGTTTCATTTTCCACCAACGGGGGATGAGTATAGAATACGGGTGTTTTGAAACTCGCGTGTCGAACACCCGCTCTTGACGACGCATATGAGACTGACCGATGGTTCGCCGATACTGACCTGGCAATTGTGGATCCGCTTGTGGAAGCAGTGTCCGTTTGTATTGTGGAGCTGGGCGTGCAAGTGTGTGGGAAGAGGCGGGTGTGAGGAGGGAGATGGACCACCCTCCACACCGTACACTGAATTGCGTCCAGTGCTCGTTGACCATACAGACATTAGGACTGGATATGATGTTCCCTCGTTCGACCCTAGAAGCAAACAATTTTATTGCAGCATTCCAACAAATTAACACGCGAGTGGTTCGTTAAAGTTCACTACCGAATATCGGCGAGTTTACATCGATTACGGGCAATGGAGACATTTGTCTCGGTAATTTTTAAGTGTAATTAATTTGCACTTCTTTCAAAGTGTGCGTGCTATCCTGAAATTAATTGAAATTGGTCATTCCGTTTTTTTTTTTTCAGAATCATTGTACTGTAAGTAGTTTTAGTAATTCCCCTAGTGATAGTATAGTAATTTTAGGTTAGGTTTACGCAGTATGATTTCAACGAAACGTAAATAACTTTACGTAATGACATTGGTATAACGTAAGTTGATTTTATGGAAACAAATCTGGCAAATCATTATTATTCGAACTCCAGCACCATCTATCGGAGACACTATTTACTTGCCTCGATATCTCTTTATAGTTCTGGAGAACATGCGTTACTAACTATAATGCACCACCAACCCTATAACAAACCCAACAAGTGATACTTTCCTAACAAATGAATAATTATTCCTTACATAAATGTTACATTGAGGTTACATATGTAATTAGTTACTTCGCGGTTGACTAGGACTCTTTTATTATTATACGTATATAAAGACAAAAACAAATACTATTTTCACATGTATGAGTTTTTAATTTACAATTTTGAGGTTAGAAAATTACAATTCCATATGGGTTTAGCCTCGAGGAAAATTCGTCCTTTAACAAAACGTACATGTGCTTTTCGTATACAATTTACTTCGAGTCACAATATGGTCATTTTTAAAGTACCATTATTCATCCTCTAGGCCAAGTCCCTAAATTGTCTTGAAGCAATCACACTACGAAGATTTTAACATGCTCTTGACTGAATGATTCATCGTTTTTAAGGCCGATCGTTTGGCTTCCGTGTACACTTTTTCCGCGGATATTTCTCTTATTTGTAAGAAAAATACGTTTAACGAAGCGAATTTAAATGCAAACATCCTCTCCCGGCGAAATTATATACATCTCTCGCCTGAATCGTCGTCTACGAAAACGCGGCCAAGCGCACTTATTTTCGAAGACAGACAAATTAATGGCGATTCCTTCGTAGTGCATTTTTTAGTTTACTCGGTATATGTATAAATGTCGCTTTCATCCCAATGTCGCGCAGCGAATCTCTTATTGGCTCGGATCGCACGAATTGCTCGGGCTAGTTGAAATTAATGCAGGAACATCATTTATCGAATAATAAGAAATGAAAGTGTCAGGGGGCAATTGATCCATATCTTTCAGAGTGTGTGACAATGTAAAATACTAATTATTAATTACAAATATTCTTCGCTTTGTACTATTTTTATATTGTTCATGGTGGTCGTTTGTATCTTTTTAAAAAGCCCTTTAAAGTTGGTCTCTTAGGCCAAATCTTCAGCTAATAACTTCACATTAGAAAGTTAATAATTTTTAATTTTTATTCCTAATAAAAGTCAAAAATGCAAAACAAGCAAGGATTTTGCACAAGATTACGCAATGAGTAATTATAAAAGCAAACTAGTCCCTTTTACGTAATTTTTAAAAGAAAGGAAGACACAACTGTACTGGGTCGTGTCCGCAGAGGAAGTTCTTTGATGCATGAAAAACCGATCGTTGGCTCGTGTGAATGAGTCACGCGTGAGCGAGATGGAAGGGTGTTGACCTTCGTTTAACGTTTGCAGGTCAGGGCAAGAAAACGACACGATTCTCATAGCAATGATAATAGGCAAATCGTAAAATGTTGAAACAAAAACGGCCGTTTAACATTGATACCGATTCCGATAGAACCCCCATGAATGATGATCGAATACAAATCTATACGTAACGTGGGAGACGCGGAAGAACAAAGCTATCAGATTGAAACTATTCTCTCCAAGGTTTGATTAAAGTTACAATATCTCGATAAACGTTTGTTTGATCGTGACAAATTACTGAAAACTGTTCGCCAATACTGAACAATTCTCCAATCACTAAATCACCGGCCTTCTATCAGCCATCTTGGATTTGATTTTCTCATACAATCTGGTTCCAGATTTTTAGTCGGCCATTTCGAAAATCCAAGGAACCATTTTTCATGTTACGGTTTTATTATAACACCTCCGAATTCCAAGAGTTTCCGATTCTGTCCATTACTTTAAAAACACTTCAAATCCGTTATTACATGTATATTGGTTCACGTGGATTCTAAAACGTCATTTTGGATTCATTATTTAATATTATCGTGTATTTCAATTCGTTGTTAAATTCTTGGTGTTATTTTTTAATATGCACGTATTTATTAAAAGTATTCAACTTTGTAAATTATATATTCATCATTTTGGACACTATTGCATTGACAAAAGTTCACAGATTCCCACAGATTAATAAAATAAAAGCGCGTATTCAATGAAATTGAAATGAATGCACGTTAATCCATCTTCAATCCATTTCTGTTTGCTGGGATTGGACAAAGTGTTTCATATATCATGTTAGATTTTCCATATTTGAAGAAAAACTAGAGGTTATCTCGATAATGTTTATTCTGAAATCGAGGATGCATCCAGCGATTGAACTGTTAAAATATTGCGACGTTGCCACGTTTATTGTGGTTTTATCTAGTGCACTTCCATCATATAATGAATAAAGGCAATTAATTAATTCCTCAATTAATTGCTCATTGCGACGATTGGGCCTAAATGTTTGTTTTGATATTGAAATACTAAACATCGTCATTATACCCCATGATCGGTATAGTCGTCAAGACAATATAGTTTGTTAGAGACATTATTAAAGGAATAAACTTCAAGTTTAATGATTAACTTCTCGAATTTGCTTGAAACTTGTTACTCGAGGGGTTTTTGAGGCCGCTGATTACGAATCCGATGTTAGATTTTCAAAATTCAAAATGGCGGATAAAAATTATAAAAAATATTATTGAAAGATAAATTGATATAGTTATATTATATTTTTGAAGAAAGTAAATAATTTTTTGTAACCTGATATTAGCTGATGAATTGCCTTTGACTGGGTTGAAAATTTATGGAATTCACGACCCTGGAGTGTGCCACGAGGAGGCTGCCATAGGAATTTACACTCTATTTTTTTGTTATTTTTTAATTTTGAAACTTTTTTAACACACTTTTGGCCCAAATAGTAAAATTCTCTTAAACAGCCAATGGGTTAAAAATATTGCTTACACAAACTTCACAGAATTATCGTGCAATTATATTTTCACGTTCCTTATCGAACGTTCTACAAATAGACTATAGAATTTGATTAGCAAGTCTCATTAGAATCTCTTAAAATACAAACCGCAAATAAAAAAACCATACGAATCATCGATGTATGACTCAACATTGCGTTCATATTTTGGCATGACTGGATTTTTGAAATTTGTAGCGTTGGCACATTAGAAGTGTCATTTTTCTCGCTATAGGTGATGTCAATTAAACGTGTCTTGTTAAATATATGTATATATGTACAATTCTTTATTGAACAATAAAGATGATATTATTATTATTACTATCATTAAGTATGGGGTATTCCAATGTGCATTGATGTATAATCAGGGGTCTTCTTTTTTAAAGATGGTCAGTTTCAAACGATTTCTCGTTGTGTCATAATTGTTCATCCTAGAATTTTGTATTTACTAGTAGTTTCTTACTCGAACGAGCTGTATTTTTTGTATTTTTTATAGAATATTTTGAGAATACAAACATATCGAAAAGTCGATTTTAAAAATTAAATTACAATTTTTGACCATATTTTGTGGTATGTATATTCATGTATTGGACTAACGAGATATGTGCATAAATTTAAAATAATAAAATCCATAGCGTATTTGCGTGTCGTCTGAACTATGTTTCATATTTCTCGACACAACATTGATGTATGCGATAGCAATCTTTTGACGGAAACCGTCGTCGGATGAAACGCAAGACAACATTTGATTGCATGTAGCTACATAGATTTCCTGCCGGCGACGACAATATAAATCTAGCCATAACCGCAGGAAAAGTATAACATTAAAAAGAAAAAAAAAAAACATTATCTTAAAAAAAACTCAACGCATGAATGAATGTATAGAGACCATGTGACTCTGAATCTGTTTGTAAATTAAGACATTGTGACGAAATATCAACGGTGAATATTTCAAAAATAAAAACACTTGAGAGGGAACGGATGATCAAATCTTCCACAACGTATAATGGATAGGGCAGCCTGATTTGGCTAGTGAGAATTTTGATACAGGAAGACAAATAGGAATCATGGAGAGTGGACGATAGCACCTACGAAGACTTCCAAATACGAAATGATTGAAGAAAGACCTTGAGAAATTCAAATTGTGGAACGTTGTACAGCTTAAAATTTATCTAGCATCACATTCAATCCTATTCCATTAAACTGATTCTGCTATGTATTATAACTAAAAAAATGTGTCTTCCTAAGAGGTCGTTTCAAAACTGTATCAAATTTTTCAGCCTATGACCAATCCGTATCGTGCATACATATCAGTGCTTGAAGCAGACTATTAATTTTGCAAAACCGGATTGTCCATCGAAGAAGATTGCCTTCATTTGTTACATCATCGCCAAACCTCAAGGCCACTTTGCCCATTTCCTGACAGAGGTGATTACTAAACAACATCAAAATTTATCCTATACAAAGTTCATTCATGTTTCAGAAACCCTATTGACATCCTACTTGGGAACTGCAGAACTATCCAATCAGATCTGCAAATAGTCCATCGTCGACAAGCGACGACATCATCACAATTTGTGTACGGATGAATTTCAGTCATAACAATCGGATTGCAGGACTAATCGTCTATATACATACGTGTGCATATCTCTAAATTTAAACTACGTCTGCCAATGTCTCTCGAGGGTTTCAGCGATGCCCAAAATACCGTCGACGTCGCGACGCTCGTTGTTTCGATTGCTACACGTCTCTATACCGCGTGTCGTCGAATGCTAAGCACTCGCGTGATAATGTACAGTATCTAAATACAAACAATGAGGTGTATTATCTTCAATGGACGAGCGGTTCCTCCTCGCGACAATTTGTTAAATCGCTTTTCAGGCGAAGTAATAGTTGGCAGAGGAGTGCACGATCCAGACTGCAGATTGGCGAATTTTCCTCGACTATATATATATGCAAGAGTCTCAATATACTTGACCCTCGCGAGAAAGAGAGAGAGAGAGAGTAAAACGCGATAAGATGGTATGAACAGATGCAACTAATAATCGCAAGAAAATGATTTATAGAAAATTGCATACGCCTAACGGCGATGATGCCGATTATTACGTTTGCGATGTGTTATATTTCTACAGATTATGTTAATTAAAGATACGCAGTAAAGATCATTTATTTCATTTGGAAATATTCCATGGAACGAGCAATAAACAAATTGTAAATTACCTAAGAAGGGTGCAAAGAAATAGACTATTCGACATGGATCTGAACTGAACAAATGTCAAATTTGTTGTTTTTTTTTTTTGGGACAAATTAACTTTCAAAAACGAACTAGACGACGGATTATGCCAATAACAATAAATTATAATATACGTTTGGAAAGTTCTTTATTTGTTTGAGTTCATTATTTGCCTCACAAATTAAGAACCATTAAAAATATTGCTGAATTTAATGGCAGTGAAGCTAGCCCCATATTCCAAGCCTCATGTTCGCGGCGGCCAGGGGCGAACAATGCACGGGGCCCCGGTAACTTAAAAATTTAAAAACGCAATAAAGGGTGACACAAAAGCAATTATAAATAGACAAGATACAAAATACCTGAAAATTAATAAGTGATCGGTATACGTTATATTCACGTTATTCCGGGTTCCTGCATACCAAGGCGCATCTACAAAAAATTGATAATTGCAGTAAATATATTGCTAAACAATATATCCAATATATATGAATTAATAATTAACAATTTCTTCTTCTCTGGCCTTTCTTAAGTGAAAATATTCTATATGTAATTCTTCTTTTTTTTTTTTTGGTTTTTATTTAATAACTCGTCAATCTGACATAAAAAAAGATATATCCAATATGTTTAAAGTTGGAAAACGACAGATTAATTTGTTTAAATAATTGTTAAACTTGGAAAATTACGATTTTTTTTTATAGAAAAGGTGTAATTATCAATTACTGTTATATTAATTGTAACAGTGCAAACTTTTCATATATTTTAAATGAGTGAAAAAAAAAATAAGATATTTCTTTATAAGCAAAATTGTATTAACAAAAAAAAAAACTACAAAATGTGTGTACGTTTTCTCGCGTTATTACGATGTGTTGATAACAAACAGGAAAACGCTCTATGGTATCTGTTGTAATAAATCTGCAAACGCGAAAAGCAAATGCTTTTCTGTTTGCCAGAAACAAATATTGACGATCGCGTTTTCTTTAGAGTTAACGTATTTAGACAAACACTTGAGGTTTTTCTCTTTCTTTCTGATCGATGCTTCCTAAACTTTAAAACGTTAATTCGATTTTTACGACTCTGAAATTTAGCGAAGCCAATGGAAAAAAAATTCTATTTTTGTATTAAAAACGGTGCAAGGACGGTTTCAATTGTCATGACAATTTTTTAAGCACATTTAAAAATTAACGGCAAATCCACATGTTATTTGTCAGCATATGTTACTACATTTTACTGGTAGCGCAAAATGCAAATGTTCAAATTGTTAAAAAATCAATATTGCAATAAGGACGACAAATGCATGCAATGTAATCAGAATGCGGACCAGCTGGACGTGCAAGTATAACAAACATTTAACTGTTCTCCAGAGGAAACACGTCAATCTTATTTTCCCTTATATATATAGCTTATAATAACGGCACGAGTGTGTACCTTTTAGAATCTTTTTGCATAAGAATGTGAAATATGTCTTTTTTTCTTCGCTTCAAGTTCGGATAAGTACAGCAATAATCAGTGTCCGTGTCCCAATTATTGCCCCCCCCCCCCCCAACTATAATGACACCTAAAACCGATAAAACAGGGAACTTTTATAAGGCTGGATATACATATATATTTTTTAATTCGGTCAATTGATTTAAAAGTTTATGAAAGAAACAATTCAATGCGTCTCGTTATGCTGTCGATTATAGACGTTGCATGTAATATTGATTCGCCTCTGCGCTTTTCTGTGACTCATGCAACTTTAATCGTGTCGTACTCGGGCTTAGAATCCACGACACGAACCGAACGATCTCTCGTGTCAATTGAAAGTGACAAGTGTTTGTATTATTTAAATGAAATTGAAGATGTCTTTTCATTGACGGTAGAAAGATCCAATGAAAGTTTTTTGTTGTTATATACATAAAAAAAAATTATTTTAATTATTTTGTCAAAAAATTCGTTATATATATATAGAGGCATACTTGAACGTTTGAGATAAAATCTTCTACGATTTAAAAATGTTTTGTTAGATCATAACGGAATTAATCTATTAATCTAAGTAAAATATACTTTCCAATGAATGCGGTACGTTTTGAACATCAAAATGACGGATTGAGTGCAGCGTTGAAAAAAAAACAGTTTAAGAAAAAAAATGTATGTCACACAAAAAAAAAAAGTATAAAACGCACGCGAATAATAAAATATGTATGCTTCCACCATAAAGTTATTACTGGTGTCCTTTTAGAATCTGTAATATATTTGAAACATTTCAAAATATAGTAGATCAAATATGGCGGAACAAAATTCAAACATCACTCAATTCGATTATTTTATGGGCGTCGCTGATTACGAATTTATGGCATCGACATTCGGAAAATAAAATGAGATAAAAATATATCTTACCAACCTAAAGGAAATAGTAAAATTATTTAAAATAAATACGATTTTTATTATAATCTAAAAAATGTGTAATAATAACAACAACAAAAACAAAAATAGCAACAACAACAACAATAATAATAATGACATAATTTGTTTCTGCGTATAAATAATTCATATTATTATTTAAATCGCAAAAAACAATTAATAAATATCGATGTAACTACTAATAGAAAAATCTAAAACACCCTATTCTATATGATATTTGTGTATATAAGTATACTTTTGAAATGATATGTTATCTATTAACCTTTATACATATATACATTGCCAGGATTTATTGGAATAACTAAGACTTCTTACAAGATGTTGACAATCACGTTAGCATAGCTTAATAAATCTATACTCAGATTATTCGCGTTTCAATGAATCAACGTTGGTAAATTATTGTAGAGTAGAAAACAAATACAAAAAGTAAACAAAAAACATTTTTTAATTTTAGTGTACAATTTTATGACAACATTTACAATGTATAGAAAAAATTATAAACATAAATAATCTTTATTAACAATGTATAATAAACAAATAAATTGGAATAGAATTATATCATTTTTTCATTAAAAAATACTTTAATTAACGTAATATTTTCATGAGTTAAAATGTAAATTTTTAATTAAAAATTTCTAATTCGCTGTTTAATTAATTTTTAGTTGATGAAAGTTTAATTGCAACTTCTGATCCAAAGTTTATATTGAAAAAAGCAAAATGATCAGACGTCCTTGGTTCATATGCATAATAATAACTTTGTAGAATCTGCTAAGACACTGACATTGCAAGTAATTGGCTGCTTCAGGATTCAAATGGAATTGGACTCAAATAGTTCCCAGCATTAGACGAATGAATTCAGAACCATTTGTTTACAAATAGCGTTAAACTGAGCCATTAATACTTTGTCAGTTAAAAAAAAATGTTCAACATTCTCAAAACTTTCAAAAATTAATTATTTTATATTAGTTATTTAGTTTATTAATTAATTATACATTTGCTGCAATTAAATGAACTGTTATAACTAATAACATTGCATTAATTATTCATTATTTAATCTAAATTATTTCACAACCTTTAGAGAGGAAAGGATCGAGCTCACCGTTTAAACAATGGGACGAATTTTGTTCTGCAACGAGATACATTCTCAATGAGATTGAGAAAGACACTCTTATGTAAATTACATTTGTTATCCTTTTCTCTGTTTCTACATTTCCTATGCGCTCAATAGTTCGTCTATATTAGTTGGTAATAATGTCAGTTTTTTTTTTTTTAAATCAGCTATTTTCTGCTAATTAGTTAGTATTTAGTTTATTGCTATTTTTATGAATAAATTAGATAAGAATATTCTTAGAATAGTTTGCTATTAATAATGTAAAAAGACTGGTAAAAAAGTCGTGTATTGTGTATTTTATTTGAATTATCTATTTGATAATTTTCAAAGATAAATTTTCCTTCAATCGAGACTAGTTTACTCAGTGATATAATGACTATATAATCAAATATTTAATAAACATATAAAAAATATGTATCATTTGCAATATATGACGACAGAAAATATTAAAACTGACTTAACCTTTAACATTATGAATCGAGTACATTTTATCAAAACCTTGTTGATTTTGCATTTTAATTTTGCAAATTTTTCAACATACAAAAATATTTGATATAGTGATAAGTTTTATTTAATTTATCATATATCGCAGTCTATGTTTTAAATAAACCATCATGATTCATATCATGCCTGCATATTTTATTTTTTTATTTTTGCAAGAAAAATTTGAATATGATCAAATGGCAATCGTTATTTACACATTACAACGCTACATGGTTGCCAAATTTTAGAAATGATATATTGATATGTTGCAGTATACAAACCTCTGTAAACGAGTAATAACACAGACACGTCTAATTTTTCTATAACCAGAAACATATATGTCATTTTCTTGCTACATTTGTAAACTTTTAACAGACTATATGTTCATTCTGAAGTGGCCTGTCAAAACAGATAAAACGTCAATCGAATCAACCATGAATCGAATGCTTTTTTGTGTCAACCAGACTTTCTTATCATTCTTCATTAATTAAATAACAATCAAGAAGCTATTCAATTTCCATCAGTATCAAATTAAAAACTATGCAATCATTTTCAAAACTCGCCGCCGACGACTGCGCATTCAAAAAAATTACATTTCGCTCCAATGTTATAGAGGTTAGGTTGGAGCAAATTTACCGCAGTAGATGAAATCCTTCCACGTCAGTCAGGAACAATTACAAGGATGAAATGCCACGAATGGAACAATCATTTACGACGTTAACGGATTGTCGTTACGAAATAACCTCACTTTACATCCTGCAGTGCTGGGGTATGTTTGGATTACGTGAAATTACGCGCATCCCAAATTTGCCGGTCTTTTGATATGAAAAAAAAATTTACCATGTTCTTGTTTTCCTTCACGGATTTAGCCGTGTACGTCGACAATTTGCTGCTTATCGACTTGTGTTTCCTTACGCTTCCGACAGATGAAAAATTATGCGAAGTTTCCCACTGACAACATTTTGACGTCACTTTTATCGAACATTGCGCTTATATATCGGATGAACTGAAAAACTACGGCCACGAACGCATTGTTGATACAGTGACGCCGAAAACACAATACAATAAGAAAATTTTGAGATTTTCAAAAATGCTGGGAAAACGAAACGAACGCATCTGGACCGACCACCGACCGGACCGATTCAATGGCGCGAATTGACCGAACAGTCCGAAAGCCGACGTCGGACTCGTTCGTTGTCTTCGAAGGAACCCGAAGCGTGTACCGAGCGGCCCCGAATATATCCGAGGTCGAACGAAGACTCGCATGGTCGACACGACGAATGACAAATCGCATGGCGGCATTTGACGGTTAATTTCGCAGACGCGAAGAAATCACATATATAGCGGATCGCGGAAATGTCTTTTTCTCGCTCGAATTTCAAGGTAAGGAGTTCGATGCGCTTTCAAGTTGGGGAAATGCGCATTTACACAATGATTTTCTTTTGTTTTTGACAGAAATATTATATAGAATCTCTATTGTGTAATATTATATTCGAAAAACGTTTGGATTCGTGTTTATATTTATATTTTTTCGAATCAAACATAATAATTGTATTTGATCTTGATGATAAAAAACGCTAAATGTTTGAAGACTTATTGGTGAAGGTATCATATGTCAGAAACGTAATAAAACATATATAGTTGAATACTCCATTTTTGTAATCGCCATATTTTAATATTAGAATAACGAAATTCAAGATGGCGCTGCAAGCTATAATCACAACCATCACAACGTACAAAAGATAGTTATATTTAGTATATATTTGTTAGTTTTCTTTCCGTATTGAAATTATACGTTTAGAAAATATATATGTTTAATTCTCATTTGAAACGATTATTTTTTTCAACGCCTTAGCAGTAATAAAGTTTTCAATTACAAAAATGGACTTGACTATATATCGACCAATCACGATGTTTCTTTATCGGTTTATTCCATTCCATCCCATTTTTGGATCTTTTTAATTCTTTTTCGTTTACTACTATATATAATAGATTTTATAATATATATATATAGTCAACGCAATCAAAAATCATCGATGATGCGACTTATTGTTAATAATATAGAGGGGCGGAGGGGGGGGGGGCAGCTGTATAATAGATATCAAATGTCAAATATATATTATTTATACTTTCACATTTTTCAAAAAAGCGCACTTATAATTCCGTTAATTTGTTAATAAGGCCGCGAAAGGAGTAAAGTTTATAAATTAAATGTCGGTTACAAACTGTATAATGAGTTCAACGCCTTGCGTCTGCGGAGGTTACAAGGTTCACACTGATGAAGACAACGCGATCACGATATTGTCATGCGCTGCACCGAGTGCTATAACCCGTTGTAATAAAATGGCGGGTGTTATAAGAACCATACACATATATATATATAGGCACGCTATATACACGAATGCTTTCAAAGTTCAAGGCATGATCCTTTGCGCCGTTTATACAAGAGAAGACTGTATAAGGTAAAATTTTGTTGCCTCAAGCACATTTGCATATATATCTCATTCTTAAGGATTTTGGGTATATCGCAATGTCATCGTATATGTGGTACTTTTGCTTGCTGAAGATTTCGTGAAAGCTGTATAGATAAACGTTCTCTAATTTTTTTGTATACGAGTTTGAAAAGTTAAATCATAATTGCTTATTACATTTTTATGGCTGTTATTAATTGAATATTTTTTTATATATGATAACATGACGTGTTTATATCGTCGCCTCAAAAAAAAAAATTTTTTTTATTAATAGTTTACAAATTGTTTCAAATAATGTTTCGAAAACAATTATAAAATATTGAATTCGCGGTTTTTGGTGTTTTCGGAACGTAAACAAAAAAGTTTCAAAACCAAACATTACTTCGTAAAACGTTGTAAAACGGTGCTAATATAATGCGTTACAAAAACTTTTCAAAAACTTTCCGAATACAATCCAAAGACGTTTTAAAAACGTTTAAAAAAGGTTTAAAACCGGTTTTAATAAGTTTCAAAACCGGTTAAAAATATTTTAAAAACATTAATAGGAGCTTAGTACCTATAAAAAATTATTGTATAGAAAGAATGTAATACGTTCGAAAAACATTCCAAATTGGTTTCAATACGTTCCAAAAAACATTTCAAAATATTTTATAAACATTTTAAAGCCTTTTAAAAGCGATTGATTCAGAGGATAGTATAGGTTGACAACATTTCAAAAACGATTTGACTAACATTGTAAAAAAACGATTATTTAAGAACGTTTCAAAACCGATTAAACATTTTTTTCATACATCGATTATAGAAAGGTGACGATAATACGTTCCAAAAACGTTTTAAAATTGTATTATTACAAAGCTTTTTAAAAGCGATCGACTAAGACTAAAACCTTTTGAGACTATAGTTTTAAAAGGGTTTTGATAAACGCTTCAAATAGGTTTAGAATTCAAAAACATTTTAATGTAAAAACGATTGATTGAGGACGGCTTAATAACACATCTTAAAATCTTACACAAACGGTCGAACAACTTTTCTAGAACATTTAAAAACGGTTTAAAACCAGTTAACCGTAATGCGTAATGCGCAAACCGACGATTTTGTGCATGCATTTTCAAGGATACCATATACCTATTCGAAAACAATTTTTTGTTCTTCAAAATCCTATACCGGGGTTTTTTGAGAGTTCTCTTTCAGAATTTGGCATTGGTTTTTCAAAAAAACTTCAATAAGAAAGTCAAATTTTTTTGAGTCTTTTTTGATTTGACACATTTTTTAGTTGATAAGGACTGACTTTACAAAAAAATGTTGTTAAACCAAAAGTTCTTAAAATTATACAAGGAGTACGTGTGAATTAAATTCAGATTTTTTTGAGACATTTTTGAATTTTTTAAAATATGGTCCCATTTCGAAATTCCAAAAGTGGTCCAAAAAATTATGAAAAAAATTCATACGCTTTTCTTGGGTAATTTTAAGCACTTTTAATTCTGTAAGTTTTTTTTCGTAGAGTTGATAGTTTTGGAGTAAAAAATTCATAAACATTTTTATGGCTCCACGGTACACAACCTCCATTTTGGAAAAATCAGAGCCAAAACAAAAATCTGCTATTCATGGTTTTAGAAGGTTTAAACATCGGGACCACAATTCCTGGTGTTATTATGATTAAATAAATACAGAAAAAAATTAAAAAAAAAAGACTTGGAAAAAAAATCACGTTAAAAAATCACATTTTTTGTTTTAAATTGCAAAATTAACATTGTTATTGAAGTTATTTTGAAAAACCAATACCAAATTCTGAAAGAGCAACCTCAAAAACCCCCGGTATAGGATTTTGAAGAAAAAAAATTGTTTTCGAATATAGGTATGGTATCCTTGAAAATGCATGCATATAAAAAGTAAATAAAAAAAGTTTTTTAAAAATGATTTAATATATATTGCAAAAAAGTTCAAAAAACGTTCCAAAAACGTTCGAAACACGTATTACAAACGTTTAAAAAATGTTTACAAACGGATTTAATATATGGATTTAAAAATAGTTCTAAAAATGTTTTAACGCTTTTTATAATAGCGATTAATTGAGCTCGACTTAAAAATATCTCGGAAACGATTTAAAATTTTTCAAAAATGATTTAAAAAATTTCAAAAAACGTGTGAGAATATTTTTTATACGTTCCAAAAGCTTTTAATAACGCTTCAAAGTTATTTCAAAATGGTATAAAAATTATTTTAAAACCATTTAAAAGCGTTTGATATTGCGAGGATGGGTTAATAACATGCCTCAAAAATGATTTAGAAAGTTTCAAAAACAGTTGAAAACTTTTCTAGAACGTTTAATAACGTTTTATAAATAAATAAAAAAGGTTTCAAAAACTTCTTACTAAAAAAGATTTTAATAGGCGTTCCAAAACGTCGTCGTCTTGATGATAATGACGACACATGGAAGACATGTTTTCAAGGCACGAGAGTAACGTTTATTTTTTCAATTTCAGAAGGAAATCATTTAGAAAGTAACCTCTTACGTAAATAATTAACGTTTCCGATAATGAAAAATAGGTCTGGTCCCTTATGACTTTCATTTATTTTTTAACTCAAATCTTTTGATGTATAAGCGACAGAATAATGCGGTACAACATTTTTAGCGCTGAACGCCGGGAAATTTAAAATATGTATAATTTTAATGCCAACAGTTGACGATAAAGTAGTAATAAAACTTTATAATTGCTGCGTAATTAGGTAACTATAGAAAATTGCTTGTTAGATTGTTTATTCAATATTTCCGAAATTGTGGGTACAGTAGATATACAGATCGGATTCGCGCGCAGTCAGAAATATGAGCAATTTATACATCAGGTTAGATTACGTCATATTTTCGCTAACTACCGACAAACATTGCAATTTTATTGGTTTAATAGCACCTTAATGTTTGAATGACGGAGCATTCGATTTGGCGCGAGACCAAAAGCCATTGGCCGGAATACGAGAAGTTCTTAATTCGATGTTTATTTATGGGTAGATTTTATTTCATTGAAGGATGAGAGTATATGGTGACTGAAAGTGTGTGTTTGTGTGCGTCCGATATGAAAAACATACATTTTTTCCATGTAAAAGTAATGAACTTTTTTATTGTTCAACATTTTGCTTTTAATATCAGTGTTGTCAATATACGTACCATAATTCCATATGCCAACAAATGTTGTAATGCCATTATTGTTATGATGGTAGTTGTTATTACTAAACTATACGGATACAACGAAAATTATATTTTTTGTAACTCTTGCATATAAAAGGCGCTTTGGTGTGATTGTTTTGTGTACGTAAAGTAGGTCTTATACGCACTAGTGCGAAAAATATTTGTACGAGTGCGCATTATACCTCCCAACCGGCACCAAACGTTTGTAACGTTTTTGAAACGTTCCAGAAACGTTTTATAAACATCGCAGACATGAAACGTTTTAAAAACGTGCCTGAAACGTTTCAAAAACGTTACAGACGTCCCTGGTAAAAAAGTGGCATTTTCTATACATTTGTATCCGTTTTGTCGCGGTATGCATTGTCGGTTTTCGCCGCGCTCCGTTTTCTGCGAATTCCGAGTTGGCACTTGTAGAAATGACGGCGCGGTTGCAATCGGCAAAT
>JAPYZR010002704.1:0-16041 GCA_030522945.1 Trichopria nigra
GCTCTGTCGGTAACTGTTCTACTTTAGAACCACCTTAAGGGGCTGCTAAACCGACTCCGTCGATAACGTCATGTTCCTAACCTAGAATATTCAAATTAATCAGAAAGTATAATAAATATATATTTTCAAGTCGAAATCGATTTTAACACACTTTGATGCATTTTTATGAGTGAATACATCATATACAATCACCAAAAACTTTCCAGCAACAAAATCATCCAAAATTAAATGAGAACTTTTGGAAACAAATTATTTGTAAGGCAGGTATATGGAAAAATGATTTATTTCCAAAAATGTTCACTGAAATTTTCATTATTTTTATTGGAATTTTGTTGAGGAACTGTATACTGCACGTAAAATCGACCTTCCAGAGGCCAAATGTTTAAAAAACGTTTCAATCATTTATAATTTACATTTTTCGTGTTTCGAGGTTAGGTCGGTAACTGCTCTACTTTAGACCCCTCTTGTTTCAAAGTTTGAATAATTTTATTTAAAAAATATATAAAAAATGGTTAGCTTTTGATTTCGAAATATTTTTTTTTTTTTTTGTTTTTCATCCGGTTGATTTATTAAAGATGGTACCGATAATAAATACAAATTCAGTGAGATCATTGTAGTACATGTAAATAAATTATTCCTTTATGGTTCAAAAAGTATCTCATATAAGTCAATGTTAGTAGTTTGTTACACAGCAAATGCTTTACTCGAGCATAAAATATACTTGCGCGTTCGACTGTCGGAAGATTGTGTTTTTGCTTGTTATTATGAAAAATAAATTTGTAAATTTATTTTTTTAGACATTTATCAATTTGTTTTTCAGGTCTTTTGTTACACCATCAAAACAACACCTATAGTGAAATAAAATATTTTGAAATACTAAACGTCGGTGTCCCTCCCTTGCAAATGTGTCAATGATTCAGAAATATAAAATATATATACGTATATAAAATAATAATATATGTATGTATGTATTATTTATATATTTTATACACGTTTATGTTTCATTTACATTTTATAAAGAATCTTAATAGATAAATATTACAAACAAGAGATTTGTATCGTAAAAACGGCTAATTCTGTGAAACGAATGACAGTATTTTAAAAACATTCTTGACGGTCGATACATGCAAAACGCGGAAAAGTGAAGAATAATCAACGATAATGTGACAAAGCTTTTTACAGCCTGCAAACAGTGTAATAAAATGTAATTCATTCCCGGTACATATGTCGTCGATAATATCTTATCTTAAATAGCCTGCAGCTCACGATACGAGTCATGCATGATATTCATTTGGTGCACTACTGCAGCTTGGAATAACAAAAAATATAATATTTTACAATATAATTATGTCGAATTTTGTTGCAAAGACATTTTAATGCATTCCACACGGTAAGTGTGCAAAAAACAATTACTTCAGATCCTTGAAGTGTTCATTCATCTCGAAGAGTGGCTAGGCATTTTTTGAGCAATTCAGCATGTGCCTGTAATCGAAAATCAAATGTTAATGTTACTGCAACAATACTGCTGATGTTAATTTGTCAGCGCTTTTCATTTTTCCCAACTTTACCTTAGCATGCTTGATTTCCAGTTCGGTAAGTTCTATGAGATTTTTCCTAAATGCCAGAACTCGCCTAGACTTAAAATCTGTAAGCTCTGAAATAAAAAATTTTATCCATCTTCACTTAATTTCGAAAACTAATGTTTATTCTACTGAAAAAATATAAAAAGTAAATTAGAAATACCTTCTTTTCCTTTGTCTGACATTTGTTCAAACTTTGTACAAGCCTCAGTTTGAGCTTGCTCCGCCTAAATTGAGAAATAACCAGTATTCATCAGTATCAATCAGATTTTATTTATGTTATTCTATTCTGTTCTAAAATGAACAAGTTATTATCTAATTGTCTAATTGCTTGCAGTCGATGTCATTCACGAAGTAACGTTCCATTTGAATAAAAGCTGTTCTACATAGACATGCATTTGGAATTATTGCATGCGCTAGTTTCATTCAATAGGTTGAATGTAGATGCGAGGACATAAGATTAGAATTTTCTACCTGAGTTATCTATTTTTACAAGCTTGTACAATGTATGCAAAAAGCAAGAAAAAATAATCAAAATAATAAAGATAGCAAAACAATCAAAAACTCTCATAACCTAAAGGATATTGTTTAGTCTCTACATTTAAAAAGCATTTATTCTACATTTCTTGTCAATGTTTAGTACATTTAAGACTACGTGTTCGGCAAATGTGTTTTAAAAAAGTTTTAGTTTAAAATAATTCTCAGGTAAAATAATCTTAAAGAATTAATATCTATTACATAGAAATGTATATGTTCACAACAAATCCATAACTTGAATGAGAAAGGGACACACCTCTGCAACCTCCAATGCCTTTAGGAGCAAGAAAAGTGAAATTACTTATTAAAAAACCTTTGGTCTCATTGAATATAACAAGCAACGAATCTTACTACATTCTAATCCTGAACTGAATAAAAATGTTAATATATATCAGTTTCGAAAACTTTTACATTTATTGCACTAAGAACTATAGATTATGGAAGCGTTAAAGTAGAATTATGATCGTTACTGCAAAATCGATTTTATATGTTATAGATCCACTTGAAGTAATGTCGATAAAATACTTACGGCATGAACATCTTTATTCTTTGCTCGTGCTTTCTCCAATGTGCGATTCGCAGTTTCATAAGCGTGTAATGCCTTTAGTCTTCGGAATAATAATCGCTTTGCTGCTGCCGTATCCCTCATATAATAACGTAACGTATCAGAGAGCTTCAAATCTTCATCGGACGCCACTCGACCTTCTACTTTCTAAAAAGGAATAAAGAAACATTTTAATATTCATTATATTTGTTACATTCGGAAGATACTATTAATGAAGTCATAGCAGAGATATCGTTCAATCTACACTTGATAATTCCATGCTTTATTCAATATCAATAATAATGAGAAAATCATATAATATTTAAATCAAAATTTACCCTAAGCTTTTCAAACATCTCTGCAATTTTAGTCAGAAACCTTTCTAGTTTTCCACTATCTGTTGTTGCTAACTGTAATAGGTTAGAAGAAATTTTTATGTACGAATCAGCTACATCCTTATGTTTAACTGTTTGACGATCGGCTCGCGTAGTTGCTTCTTTCAAATTGTTATGGTACTGCTGAAGGAATGTCATTTCTTGGTCGAAAAAGTCGTTAACGTCTTTTACAGTTGCCGATAAGTAATATTCATCTGTGGTTTTCGAAAAAGACTTCACCAGGCCACCAAACATCTCCATTTTATTTTTACCTGTTAAAAGATCAATGCGATAACTTACAATTACAGTAGTTGTCCATCAAATTATAGTACTTTTCTACCCTTTTCAATCATTTAAAAATATAAGTGATCACCAGAAAAGACATTTTAATGACTAATTCAAAACTATGTATTACCTCTGACACAGAGATCTTGATCGTATTCTAGGAAAACTCGTAGATTGTGGTCATTTCGGAACACTGGGTGATGGGCTAATCGAGTAAGAAACATTTCATGCATGGCCACTGTTTTCTTAAAAGTAGCCAAATATTCTCTGTAAATGAAACATTATAATTTAAATTTCTATTGATGAATTCATCTCACCCTACAGAGGAAATCAATATACTGAATTCTATGAATTTCTTTTGTTTATATTTCGAAACCTTTCTCAGGGATTCTGTATAAAGTATGCTATCTTGAAAGTTCTCAAATTTTATTTACGTATTCAATTCTCATACATATTTTAGATAGGATTATGTATACGATAATAAAATTTCTTAATGCTCTCAAAAACACATTAGTCAAATGAATATTGTAGGCAGAGTATAAAAATATTTTTTTCTGTCAGCAAAGTTATTTAATACATACATTTTTTTACTTAATTACTAATTTTAATAAAAAGAAAAGATTTTAAAATAGAACTTTGTACATTTCTTCCTCATTAATTTACAACTTTAAAAAAATATTTCTCAACCTTTTAAATAACTTACGCTTCTAGTTCTTGTTTCATCTTTGTGAACTCCTCTCTCGTCATGCTGCCTTCACCTTCCCCAAGTTTTTGGAGCTTTTCACGGGACGCATCAAAGTCTGGCCTTGGTGGACATGGCGGGATCTAGATAGATTCGTAAAAATATTACCTCCGCTTGTTATGTTATATTAGGAAAACTCTTACATTGAGAAAAATTACATACAATGTAACCTGCATATTCCTCGTTTTCTTCAAATCGATCATGAAGCCAAACAAATTCCTCATGCTGTCTAACTACGAGAAATTCAGGTTTTGGGAAATCCGGCAGTGTCGTTTTTGTGTGCACTGTGAATTTTACTTTATCCTTCTCACTAAGCGCATCCGAGATATCAACCTGTAGGGCCTTGTCGGAATGATCCAATGATGACTCATTTGACAGCGTCTGTTTTATGTTTTTAAAAAATCGTATTATTACTTCATTATAAACAAATAATTAGATAAAATATTTGACACATTCACATTGTCTAGATTCTCACATATTGTTAAGATATTAGTGTTACATTTCAATATTTCATATCATCACATCATTCTATTATCAGTTACGAGTCATAGTAATTACTAGTATAATGTTTCAACGAGTATTTTAAACGCCTCATGATATAAAATATTATATAAACAAACTCAAAACAACCGATACCTTTTACTCGATACCGTTCATGCACGAATTAATCAAATTCTATAAGGAACCACTCGATAGATCAAACTGATCATTAGTCGAATGATATACAGTGGGAAAGACCCAATCACCAGGCATTTGTCATTATTAAAGTCAAGGTAAACAGAGCAAGTAGGCAGTTACCTTTTTGGCAGGTCCATTATTTATAATGTCAGAGGAAGTGTCACATATTCCGTCCTGTAACATTTCGAAGTGTTAATTGCAAAAGCCAGAGAAAGCAAGAAAAAGAAGTGCCGCTGAAAGGTCTTCCGGCGACTTTGCGGAAAAGGCCAGATGACCGGCTGCCAAAGTGATAACACTTTCAGGTTCCACCTACCATCATGGCGTCCAGCAGCGTCCGTCGTTCGCGGTCCTCTTGGAGCGACGACGAAAAACGCTCTCTTATTCTTATCGGAGAATTTCGTGGTCGAAAGTGTTCTTACTCCTCCCGTAATTCCAAACAATTCCTCCACGAGCCTCAACGCCAGCTCAGGTTAGAAACACACTCGAGACGTGGCGAATCGTGATATCGTGACATTTCCCTTCCCACCCGCGAAAGCGCGAACCCCTCTTCTTTTTCTCGTCACACGATTTAGTTAGACGCCTCTTTCGATTCTCGACAAATCAGCTGAAGCTGAAATAAGCAATTCCACGCTTTGCAATGAAACGTCATGTATACGTATATAAGCATGAAAGACGATCGTGAATTCCCCTGACGTGTATTGTGTTAATGTTTATGTACATTGGAGTTGGTGTGCGTAAGTATAAAAAAGATTATTGTGGCTTGTGTATCAAAGGTTTCACAGTCGCATCCCTCGCCTGATAATCTGAGTGTATAATAATAAAAATAAATGAATGAATAACGACGATGACGTTTTGACGTTACAATGGTGTGTCATTGTATATAGGCAGTTGCCTTTAGACTTATACCTTATACTGTGCATGTGGGAAACATAATAAATTTGAATGATATATAACGAATAAAAAACAATAAATCAAAAGGAATGATATGCGTACGTATAATTTAATATTATCTTTTATAGACGACTTATCATTGCCTCAGTTACAGACCAAAAACAGACAAATTATCAATGTAGAGGAATTAGAATTGCGTCAACATCAATGTCACGAAGAATTACATATTTAACACTGAAAAAAAATGAATGGCGACAAATAAAACTTCTGAGTGCTTCTCCATACTCGATGCTGTTTTTAAAATCTTGATACTTTTCGTTTTATGCGATAGCTGATTACTATATATTCCTGCACCATCAAAAAATACAAGTGATTTAGGCAAACACTATTGGTGGATTCTCATTTTTTCATGTATATTATATACTGTTTTTATTTTATACCTTATATTCAATTTAGGTTTAAGTCGGTTTAATTTACAAATGATATTTATTACCGTTTAAATATTATAATAAACAAAAAGGTATATAGTAATATATATTCCTTATAAGCCAAATAAGTCTATCTATTTTATATTATATATATATATATATATATATATATATATATATATATATATACAAAGAATTGATAATCTTAATGAAAGTATGAATATTACATGCTACTCATTAATAACTTGATAATTAAAATATTAATGGAAAATTTTAAAATCGTTCTACGAACATTATAATAATATAATAATTGCAATTATTTGCAACCAATTTCTTACAAAATATTTCACAAAAATTGATATATTATCATCATTATCAAATTTTAAGTACGTTGGTACGCTATGTAGTAAAGTTATAAATATTTACAATATTAATCAAAATTTAATCGGTTTAGGAACCTAAACATATCATTTACACGTTTTACTAAACTTTATTTCACCGATGTTTACAAATAAACATAAAGAATTCGCCAACGATTGTATTATTGTATTCTACGTATACGTTCTTTTGTAACAGCAATATATATATATATATGTTTAAATGTATATATTACAGATTTTCTGAAGAGGGCCTATAAACGTTATTTTTTATAGTATTTATTTATCGTTTTTTCCTTTCATCCGTGAAGCAAGTAATATTACAATAAGAATTTTCACTTACGAAATATAACGAATAAGCGCAGTTATAATATATAAATATATTCAATCGCGTCATACCCAATAACATACCGATTTTTGAATTCTCGCGGCTTGGATCAGAAAACTGCCTGGATTCTACTAATAGCGTTTTCGATGGCGACACTGAGTGCGCACTGAATTTGCACTGCACTGGCTTCATTTAGCACAGTAGAGTAGTAGACACTCGTTAACTGAGTATGCACTTAGTGTGCACTCAGTGCAACAAACGAAGCAATTGGCCAATTTCCACCTGCTTTACCGACACGTAAAGACCGTAAATTCGTGTGCAGGTGTGACAAAAAATAATAATCGTCCGATTTTCCACACCCTGTGTAAAAAACCGATGTATGTAACGGGGGTGTACGTTTTTCGTACTCGTTGTTGCTAGATAAAGTATTCAGTGTAAATATGGATAGGATCGATAGGATAGGATATATAGGCAGAAAAAATGTGGTACAATTTGAAGAATCCGAAAGCAGTAAAACGGCAGAGAGCCGAAAGTACCCGAATCACAGATTAATCTGTGCCCGAATCACAGATTACATACTCTGTGCCCGAATGCTCGCGACGCCTCCCGAACTTGTGTTCCTGCGCTCTACCGGTTTTCTATAAGGCCAATAAATTGCAAAAATATATCCGTATAGAAAAAATGTGAACGGTTGTGATTTCTTAAAGACCTGCGCAAATTTTTTTCGATTTTCTCGCAGCGTTCCAGGACCTTTTTATGCTTTTTATGTATTATGTATGTATGTAGTATGCATGTATTTGAATCGATTACAGCGAAAATAGAAAATGTAGAAGCGCGCGCGTTCAAATTCTAGTCCTATAAATATAACTAAGTACATAAAGTAATTATTAATATGCATTGAAATAAACTAAGAATTATATATATTTAAAGTAAGTAATTGTTAGTGGTTTCAAAAATAACGAGAGGCATTTATTCTCGTACAAATTGATTTATATATCGTGAGAGCTTAGGCTAAGAATTAATTTTTAAACTAAGGGATATAATTTTTGAAAATCTTTATTAGAATATGAGTTCATTATTATTATAATGTATTAAAGCGTTTACTCAATAAGCCGATCAAAAATAATCGAATATTTTAAAATATCATAGCTCAATATTGTGTCGCTTCGGGATTCTGACAAATGCCGTTGATCAAAGATATAAATCTTCGAAAAGTAACTTTTAAGTCATTGATTTTATTTATACCAATAGACAACATAATTTACATAAATTTGAGATTTAAATTTTCTAGGATTTATTGAGTAAAACAATGCTTCACACAATGTTACCAGCATATTTCCTCCCTACAAAACTATCCGTTAGGGTAATTCATTATTAAAAACAATTTAAATGAATTATCGATGGCTTATTTATATAAATATAGGAAATCGCACGTTATTGTAGATACTTTTGATGTTAAATAATATTACTTTTATCAAAAATGAAACTATGTCGCATATATCTATTAAACATTAAAACAGGATTGGCAAATAACACATTTAGTCGAATTGAATGAAAAACACGAGAAGTTTTGCTTCTCTGATAGGTAATCATTCTTTTTATATTGTACATAATAAGTATATTCATAATATGTACTTAAGATTATACAATTCTTTAATATTTGTTTTTCAAGTGGATGGCCGAATAAATATTGTGTAATAGACTAGTAAGTAATAAATCAGTTACATACAAATTGCACTATTATTAGTTCTTATAATAAAAATCTGAGATTATCCTTCAGTATTTGTTTCTCGTAACATCAATGTGGGAATTTTTTTTACATCCCTGTGATATAATGTTAATTTCTGGCAACGAAATGACATTCCTCTAGTCCCGGTAAATAAATAATTCCTTCAGAGACGCTTTACATAGCATCGAGTACTTAATTACACTTCACAACTGACCTATGAAGAAGAGTGTGCAATGATTGTGAAAGCTTATGTTCCGATATAAATTTTTCGATATGAACACTTGAAATGATCCTAATTAATTCGCTTTTTGATTTCAAAAATTCAGACGTCACAATTACTTGTAGATCCTTCACACACAGGTCAAAACTTTCAAGTACGAGACGCCGAAAGTGCATTAAAACGATTACTTACAACGTTCGACTAAAACGATAGTCTGTGAAAAAGAAAGACTCTGAATAAGTTAGGTTTCACACTTTCGACAATTCGCATTTGACAATGCTGCTTCCGATAGAGTGAAGATTAAATGAAAATCTTTATATATTCGTCATTTTGGTACAGCAATAATACATACATATTCATAAAGTCGTGTTAGACGAACGAGCGTGAACTAATATTCCTGCTCTATAACAATTATGGCTTTACGTCTCCACCATTTGCAACAACTGATCTGTATCGAACAAGCATTAAGGACTACAGAAGAAAGAATTGCCACCAGTAAAAAAGTATTGCGATCGCTAATGTTTGACAATTGTACCAATATCAATTTTATGTGCTGATGAATCAACTTCATGACAGTTTCTTATTTAATCGATCGCAGTAAAATGAAGGGATATAATGCCTTAGTTGGTAAGAACATTATAGCTGTAGCTAGATTTGTTCGACGTATGTAGCACTTCTGTTTTAGAGTAACTAATTACGCCCAATGGCTTCGGTGTAAATGTCCATGGTTATCGCTCGATCGCTCGTTTCCTCCAGACACGATGAACAAAATGAACGTACAAAACACTTGATTTTTGTACGGAGAGCAGGAATGAGATAATCAGTTCAGATCATAGCAGGATAACGTTGCGAACAAGCGAATCCCAATCCCTAGCAACATCCTCCTCCTTGTGCGTTACCCTGACCCCCAGTTCCTGCGATACCACCTGTACTTGGTGTGGAATGTTGGGGACCGATTTTGATACCGTTGGCCTAAAAAAAGTATTAACTTTAAATGTGATTGATTGATTTAATTTAACAAAAATTTGTTTTGGTATTTAATTTTAATTTAATCAAAATGATTGATAGACAATCGTAAACTATTATGATTGACAAGTTCAAGCTATAGCAAGTAAGAAAATTAATAAAGAATTTTGTAAATGAAGTTTTATAAAAAGAAAGGGTAAAGAATATCCCTTTAATAAAAATAAAAAAATAATTGTTCTTACTTCATTATTTATGTCGAATACACCTTCTTGGATTTTCTCGTAAATTTCCTTAGCAGTATTAATGAAAGCCTCTTCTACGTTTGCTGCTGTTTTCGCACTTGTTTCCATGAAAACTAGACCATGTTCTCGTGCAAATGCTTCACCTTCTTCTCTCCTGACATCCCTTCGAGAGTCGAGGTCGCTCTTGTTACCAATTAACATAATAACCATATTAGAGTTTGAATGTTGCCTTGCATCTTCCAACCATGTTGTTAGGTGATTGAATGTTTCTCTACGAGTAATGTCATATACCAATAATGCACCAGCGGCACCTCGGTAATATGACCGTGTTATTGAACGGAAAGCTTCTTGCCCAGCCTATTTAAAACATATCAATATTGAAACTAGGACATGTCTTAAATAATCATATATAAAGACATTCTTTACAATATTAATAATAAGGTCATAAAATGTGTACTTACAGTATCCCATATTTGCAACTTGATCTGCTTGCCATCTATAGTAATCATTCGAGCACCAAATTCAACTCCGATAGTCAAATCATGGACTGGTTGAAATCTTTTGTCCGTGAATTGCAGAAGGAGACATGATTTGCCAACACCTGTGATAATTGTTATTATTAGATATCCACATTATGTGAAACAAAATATTATAAATAGCAAGTAATGTAAAAATTAAATTCCGTTACACTAATATCTCCAAGTTTTTAACACAAAACCATGTTAGATTCTATTATTATTCGGGATTCTCTAAGAATCTAATCTGTATAGTCGATAAGGCAAGTCTTGGCCCAAATGATAATTATATATAAATATGTAACATAATAAGAGTGAGATCATAAATGATAGTGTTAGCAATAACTGTGAATTAACTGTACATCGGTGAACCTAGATAAAGAGGAACATTAAAAGAGCATCATAGGGTAATATTGTGTGGAATGATGTAACAAAAGAGGTTATGGAAGTGAGATAGCACAACTCAGCGCTTACATTGAACAGACAATTAAACAGAGACATTCGTCGTGAGGGACGAAAACAATGGGAGCTGTCAGAAGAACGACGTAATATCAGCAATAAGACGCGTCAGTAGGTAATGCGAAAAAGTGTCCAACTCGCACTTACCTGTATCTCCAATTATAATATACTTGAAAAGGTAAGCGTAAGACATGTCGGCTGTGTGTTCGACCCAAGGAAACACTAATTAATTATCGAAAAATGGAAGGAGCGGATTTTCTGTTTCGCTCGAGTTTTTGACGGTCTTATCAATTCTGCTTGGCTCTCATGACGTCACAAAGGCGTTTCGGGCGTATTCGGATATCATCGGCGCTTGTCGCTCTTTTCCGGGTGTACGAGGATTGGCGAACACCGTCTGGTATCGCCGGAAACATATGGACACCGAGATCACTTGTGACGGAAGTTATGTGCTTCGATTCGAGTTTGCGATATATTGAAATTCGAAAATTACACTGGCGACGTGCGATCAATATTATGAGAATACGCCAGTGTTCTGTCTGTAATCTTACATAGAAACTCCTTTCTAAATGCAGTAATTCTTCAAAATGTATGAAATTATATATATGATAGTGAAATGTCGACGATGCGTCTTGTTTTTTTTAATTTTATTTTTTTTTTTTTTTGTATTGTTTTTCCTACAATTAATTTATTTATACGCAAATATATTTACAGTTTACATTTTTTAAAAAACAATTATTAACTTTAATTTACGTCTATACTTCTTTAGTAGACACTAAAAGGATATTTCTGGGCGAAACTCTTGGGTCGAACTTGGCCTGCAAAGACGGTGACAGGTTCAGCTCGGAAAGAAATAAAAATCTATCGAATAAAACCAGAGTTTCGATTAATGGCGCCATCATTAGTCGAAGACTGCCAAATATTAAAACGTTCGTCCAATCGTTTAAAAATATTGCAACTTCTGGCCTTTCGTAATCGGAGTTCGATAATTGATTTTGAAATTCAAAATTTTCCGTGGCTGCCTTGCAATAACTAAATCGATAAAAGAATTCATTATTATAGTAGTATCGATTTTATAAAATAAATTGTAGTATATAGAAATTAATAAAATATTTACTCTGAAAATGTCATGTTTTCGTGTGCTTTCGTACTTTTCACTTTTGCGCGACGTAACTTTGGGTTCTTCATCACGAGCAAATACTCCAATGTTGATCTGTATGCGTGTACCTGAAAATTACAGGTAGAATAGAAGTATTCGAAGAATATTGCACAAATAATAACGAATCGATAATGGCCCATCGTTGTATGTAAAAATTGATTAAATTCGTTTAAATTCAGATCGATACATTATTGATCAAAACAACACAAAATTATGTGTATACAAAATAGAGTTTTGATAAGTAAGCTGTTGATCGATTATCCCGCCGGAAAACGAAAATGTATTAAAATGAATTTAGACACAACGAAGCCAATGAATTTCTCTCTATAAATACTTCAATATATTTCAATGAATTTTAATCCACGAATAGTGTATTTCAATTAAATTCTCCGGTTTTTAAACCAAAATTTATGTCTTTAAATTAAATCATAATTTTATTTCATATTTAATTCAATTCATATTAATTCAAAAATAATCATTAAATATAATTAAAATTACTTTGTTAAATTCATTAACTAAGATGGATTGAAATGCATGTAACTTAATTTGAAAACATTATTTTCAGATTAAAAAAGTTTGAAAACTATACAGTATTTGATTTATAAATATTATACTTTTCAATTCAAATGTATTTAAGTATAAATATGAATTCGATGCATTGCAAGTGAATTTCCCAGTAATCGATAATGGATTTAATTGAATTTAGAATTTAATTCATTTCAATGCATTTCTATTCGTCCTTTTTATTTTATTTTTTTTTATTTTTTTTTTTTTTTTTAATGATTCAGTATTTTTTTTGTTATTAGAATGCATTTAAATTGTACATTTTCAAATTTCAAAAATTTCTTATTTTTAAATTCAAATGTTTTCAAAATGATCGAAAAGTATTACCTTATGGTATATGTATTGCCGAATGGCATAATACGAAAAGTATTACCGTATGGCATAAGTATATGGATTATGAGATTTTATTATTTATAGATTTGCATGTATTAATTCAATCGTAATAAATATTATTCGCGGATTTATAAATGCATTTTGGACATGATGTAGTATGTACAGATATGGATTAACTTCGTAATGACTAAATTCTTTTGTTGACTCTGATGAATCCATTTCTATATGCATTTTCCTTTGCTCCCTGATAAAAAAGCGGATATAATCGTATAGAATCGGATTACAATTCTATCCGGATTTTAAAGAAACTGTTAGAAATGTATAGAAAATGTATCCATTCCTATCCGTTTCTTTAAAATCCGGATAGAACTGTAATCCGATTCTATACGATTCTATCCACTTTTTACCAGGGGCTTAGACTGCACGGAAAAGTAATATAATCGTGAATTTCGTGACATTGACGGTCGATTAAAAAAGTTTTAAAAAGTATATTAGAAAATATTGTTTTTTACTATTTGATCAGAATATTTTCCAGTCTTCAGCTTATCAGTATGTTTTTCAATGGCATGACACGCCACTTCCAGAGCAGTATACGACAATTCGTGTCCTTCGATTCCAGCTACATATTTACTCATTGGATATCCAATTTCGATGCCTTCGTCATCTCTGTAAATAATTAATATTAAATATTATATAAAGTTCATTATAATGTACCCTAAGTTTTTTTCAACATAAAAGTCACTAAGTCATTTTAAAAATGGCGATTTTTCACTTGAAAAATTTTAGATGGATGAATAGTAAGCGCTTCGTTCAGATTCCAACGAAAAATTTTGTAAAATCTGTGTAAGATGAACAATTTCATCGAGTTCTGAACATTTTATAAAATTTTCAACAGATTCGAATTCAGCGTCCCGAAAAACCTGCAGGCACAGCTACTTTTTACCAATTTTCATTGGAATCTGATTGAAACTTTTAACAAATATTCTCACTTCATAATTATAATAATATGAAGCTTGAAATGTAATTAAAAAAGTGAAGTTTTTCGTCGTTAATGGGTTAATCATATATAATTTTTTGAAATCAATGAATTTTTTCATCTAATTACAAAGGATAATAAAATTTTTTTTTTTTTGACTTTAGAAAATGTGCATTTGTGCTAAATCTTGATTATTTTTTGCAAAATTATATTATAATAAATATTATATAAAAAATACTTCATTTAAAAGTATTGCAAAATATAAAACTATCATTGATGAATGTGCCCAGAATATTCTCAGTACCTATCAAACATTTTTAGAATTGCACATGTCTCTAAAATCTTCAAAATCTTCTATTTGTTTGATCTTTGGAATTTCAAATCTATAAATGGGAAGGTGGGAGGGGGGCAAATATTCTGGAGCCATTACTTGAAAATATTCCTCTATTATATCTAGACTTGCGTTAGATAAAGTGATAAAAAAAATTAATTATTTGTATTGTTGAATTTTTAAAAAATTTTTGTTTTAACACCTATATTTGACCAATGCACTCAAAACATGACATGCTGGAAAATGAACAAAAATAACAAAAAATTACTTGATGAAAGTAGCCGATAAATCGATAAATTATGAACTGTTTACCTTAATGTCAACTTCATGTAACAACAGCCAACAATTGATATAAATTTAGCATTATCATCTGTCGCGTAAAGCCTTAAAAGTGTACTGGCTAAGTCACCACACGGATGTAGTCCTAATAAACCAAATCCCATTTTTTTCTCGTCTAAACAAAAGTTTCTCGAGAAAATATCAGTCAGGCGATTCGCCAATTCTCTTCTAGAATCGCTGGAAACGTCAACTTTCAATGAAACGTGCTGAGGACTACTGTTACAAAAGTCGGGTAAATGCTTTTTTATCGTTAATTCGAATTGCTCGTCCAACTCTCTGAAAATAAAACAGCGAACTATATATACATAGAATTTTAATCAGTTAATGTGTAATTAGTCTCATCTCATTCTTATTCTTTTTTTATTAATTCTTTTATTAATTATTTACAAAATAAATAAATATATAAATAAATAAACAAATAATTATACACTGAAAAAAAATTAAATATTCAAGTAAATATTTATTTAGTAAATATATTTACTTGAATTAAGAATGTGTTTACTTCTTTTTAGTAAATCTTACTTAATTCAAGAAAATCTTTTCTTAATTCAAGTAAATATTTACTTGAAAATAACAAATTTTTTTCAGTGAATATAGTTTTTTATATCTTACTTTGCTTCCTTGGATAAGACTTCATCTTGTTCAATGCATATCATACATAAATTGTGTTTATACGCTAAAACCCGTGCAAGATGACCCATGCCGGCACCAATATCAACTACACATTGACAATTTGCCTCCTTCGTACATTGAACTAGTATCTATATATAAAATTCAGTTACAAATTTGTTATTAATAAGTTCCTAATAGAGATATCGATGACTTTTCTATATTCGTACTCTTTCATTTTGCATCTTCAATTCTTGATGAAACAATTTGTTTACAAGTATCTTTGCTTTTCTTATGTAAAGATTTTGATACGATTTGTGAAATTGAACTTACAATTTTTTGAATTGCCAAAATTTTTGCTCGATTACCAATAAATCGATTCGTCAAAATCATGGCGATGAAAATTAAAAAGTATACGACGACTGGGGCAGCCATTTCATATATATATAAGTGAATACATCGAATATGAGATTCTCGTTCCAAACAATTTTAAAATCACGATGATCATGAGTTATAGTTCATCTATAAACGACATACTTTGAAATATTATTTCAAGTATAATTTTGATCTAATACTTTCATTAAAAACGACTATGTAAAGTCAAAAAAACAGTGACTCGAATTTTAGAATTTCCTTTGTTCAGAGTAAATATCATACAATTATAAAAGTATTCATATAGTATTCATTTATTTTTTAACAATAAACTCACGATTAATTTCCAATATAATATATATATATATATATATTTTATTTATTTATTTATTTCGTCTTTATTGATACAAACAGAAAAGGTTTACAAAAAACGATCTCAATTCGGACAACAGGCGAGCCACAGCAA
>JAPYZR010002705.1:0-15989 GCA_030522945.1 Trichopria nigra
TAAAATAAATACAAATAAAATCGATGGGTAAGAATTTATGGAAAATGCAAGATTCGACTGTATTCGAAGTCACTGAAGGCCAATTATTATTTTAAAATGACCAAAACCAACATGATCATGATTATTTTTTTACTTTGAACTTATTAACATTTATCTTTTAAGAAAAACATTTTTTTTATATATTTATAAATTATTTTCATTTTATCAGATTAGAGACGCAGATGCAGCCAAATGTCGCGGTCGTGGTGGACAGGGTGGACAGGGTGGCAATGGCGGTACTGGTGGTTCAACTGATCCAGAAGCTTCTTTGATTTCTAATCAAAACCGAATGAGCAAATTTGCCCGTAATTATCATTTTAATATTTTAAAGCTCTCGTCGATATAAGGAATCGTAACAAGTCGAGCTACTATTTTTTCATTTCAATGACAATTCTTCCCACACATATACTCCTTAAAAACCATATTTACGAGTACCTCATCATTAAACGAAAAGGTTCAAAAATGGAATTCAACGTCGAAAATATAAATTCTTTTTAATTCTATATTCAATTTATAGATATTGAATTTTAATTTTGAACCTTTTCGTTCGAAGCTTACCCAATGAGCGATATAGAAGAATCAATTCTCTTTTATTCTCATTTTTATTGGAAGTGAAAAAAAAATAAATATATATTAATAAATTATATAAAGTATTCGCAATCTAATCCAATTCAATTGAAAAAATAGGGGATTCGCCCCCTAGCGGACTGCTTCGATGTCATCTATCAGTTAAAGCGGGTATTCAAGTGGTAGCTCGAAAGATAAACCTTTTTTTTTATTAGGATATTTATACGTTTATGTAATAACATGTGATGTATATTTGAAGGCCTGGCCGCTACTCAACAATTGCCCAATATGCAAACACCACCAGGTTTGCCATCTCAATCAGGTATAGCACAGTCCATGGGTCAAGAAGGCGGTCAACCTGGTGGACGACAGGGCGGCCCACCTGGTGGACAACCCGGTGGCCGACCTGATGGCGGATCACGAAGACCTTGATCATCATCCGAACGAGAATGTTATCGTGGATTAAACAAAAAGAAAAATTGTTTAAACAAAATCTGAAATGATCTAAAATTATTGTACTAATTGAGTATGCATTGTTATCATTATAATCAATACTTTTGAAAGAATACACAGTACATTGTCTATTAAACTATACATAAATCAGTAAACACTTTTTAATCCTCCAACGATGAAACTAAGGCGTCGTTAAAATAATAGTTAACATTTAAAAACCATTCTTATTTGATTTATTATTCTACAGTTCAGGTTTTAAAATTTAGTTTTAAAAAATGTTAGTGTCAAACAATTTTTCACCCTAGCGATTTGAAATAGATTTAAATAGATTAAAAATGTTGAATCCAATCCTTTTTGATGAATACATTTGAATTCGATTTTATAATTTCGTGCATGGAGTGATTATATATATATATATATAATCACAGAGTAAATGAAGTAAAATTACATGTGAATGATGTACACGAGAAGATGTTTTAATATATATTTAATTTATTTAATATAAATTTTTTTAAATTCGAACGGTGATAACAATTACCTTTTATGGCCGATTTAAATGATTAAAAAATCTAATTCATTGTTATCACAGTTCGAATTTAAAAAATGTCCAACGATTCTGAATAAAATTTATATTCGCATTGGCCTTAAAAATAATGGAATGGCAGATACATCTTGCCTGACCATGAAGTATATAACATCTATACTACCGAAAGATAAATCAGAATTACCATCGTCTCGACAGTTGGTAAAAACTACATACATTACTTGCAGTACACTAGATGTCTCTAATGACCACCAAACACGTTCGTGCAAGCGGCAGTGAGATATCTAGAATCATTTTTTTCAAGCCCCACAGTAGTGCACAGAGAAGTGTCGAAATGTAGGACAAAAAAAATAAATTAATGCAACTGTTTATGGCCGATTGAAATTATTAAAAAATCTAATTTATTTAATACACTTAAGAGATAAATTAGTATTAGGAACATTTCAATGCACCTTATTTGACGAATTAAGTCAAGTGCTGGATAAATGGATTAAAATATTCTCGCTCATCCGAGAATCACCTACTTTGCGCACTCGTAATGTACTATTTTGACGTCGATGGATTCGAAAAGCGAATTAGAGCGCAACGAAATGAATGAAAACTGATTCACTTATAATCGTATCTCTATAATAATTGGAATAGTATAGAATTGTTGCCCATCGCATTAAATGAAAAAACTTACCGATTGTCATCCCGATTGTCTGATATATAATCCAATCACGACGTTTCTACATCAGCTTAATTCCAATTTGTTTACTGCCCAGTAATCGAAAAATGGATTTAAATAAATTAAGAATTTAATGCATTTCAATACATTTCTATGCATCGTCAATATGTAATCAATTTTAATTAGGTTAAATTCGCTATTTGCTCTTTTTTATCAAATGTCGACGTTTCAGGAACAAAAAAGGCAACTGTATGGAGGTTTTGATGTAAATGCAACGAGGAAATAAATAGGAATGATATATGAAAGCTGTGATGTGTAAAGATTGTATCATAGTATTTATTAGTTTCAGAGTTGATAGAAAAGAAAATCCAATTACAATGTCAAAGTAATGAAAGCATACACGATAGTACGGGCTTCTAAAATGTTCGTACAAAACGTCGATTGTTGAGTCCCACGACAAATCTTATCGTTTAGTTAGTCGCTACCTATTACTTAATTCATTTCATTATCATTATTAAAATAATAGCGATAAGGCTCCATAAAATACAGTGTATAATATTAGATATAAGAAGGTTTTTACAAGCGCAGAACGTAAACGGCGCCTACTATTTCCGAAATTGTAATCCCTTTACTCGCCGACAAGCATCGAAGAAATGAAACGATACACGGATATTACAGCAGCCTTAAAACGTATATATATATATATTTATATATATCGGCGCTCCGATAAAATTAAAACATAAGTGCGACAGGCCTTCTTTTTTTTTTAAGACGCAATCGAATAAATAAAACTATTGAGCTCAATAATACAAATGATCAATAATACAAATGTTTATTTTTATGATACATAACAACAATAGATCGCACCGTCGCGATATGAACGGAAATTATGTCTTCGGGCCCGAGTCTTACTCAAGGCTCGAAAAAGGCCACGCCGGATAACGTTGACGGAAAAGCGCGATCAATTGGCTGGAAAGGTCTTTTTTTTCTTTTTCGTTCTTTTTTTTTTTTTTTTTTGCTGGCGCTCCATCCAAAAACGTCGTTGGATCGTACATTTCGCGTCCACACGTGCGCGGATACGTCGTGAAGTAAGCCAATCAATCGCTAGGAACGCGTTACATCAGTCGGTTAATAGAAAAACCAGCCATCGTTAAGATTTCAAAAATTACTAATCAATTGAGCGTTCCGAAACAACGATCTCATTAAACCACATTCGTACGACCACTCGAATATGTTTTTTTTTTTTTTTTTTTTTTTAATGTAGTATTTCGACAATTTTATGGACAGACCGTCCACCGGTTAAAAATTCACAAGAGTTCCAAAACCATTTATAAAACATGCCATCGTTCTGGAGGGCTATAAAAAGACATTAGCGTGAAAGTGCTCACGGTAAAACTCCCTAATCTAAAACTTTCTCGCCTTACGAAATCCATTTCCTGTTTTTCCTCGAGTTTAACCCATATTATTTTCAAGAGCCTAATACTGTCGGTTGCAGAACGCGCGTCGATTATTAATTTAAAATGGATGATTAATTTTTGCAGGGAAGTCGTACATTCATACAAATTTAAACGCGAAACATTTACACGCTTCTGCCCCGTGATGGACGCGGGGCCGAAGCAATACGAACGTACTTTAGAATACGTTAAAAATCAACGCGACTTGTAAAAATAGTAACATTACCGCTACAAGATCTACGAGTTTAATTTAGACATAAACGCCGACCAATGCATCATTCATTGCACTCGGAGTGTAAATGTATTTATAATTTATCAATTTATCGCCGTTAACGGTAGTTGTTGAACTTTTCGCTATTAAGCGAGGGTACACCGGCGTCGCTTTCGTATGTCCCGTCCGGGAACCCTCTTGACGTTCTCGCTTAGTTACATATTTATATATGCATCCTATATTCGTAATATATTAATATTTCATATCCAGACACCTCTGATTTCGGTAATAGTTTAACTACGATACGGTTAATCTGCTTACAGCGTCGAAGACCTACTGCATGCGTATTGCTAGTACTGTGCACTGTGCAGGCAATGTTAAAATGAAGCCGCGCCGAAAGTTAATAACGCGACTACCACCGCGAAGCCGCGACGTCAATTTGTCGATCGCACGACGTTAACACGGATATTGTTAAAAAAAAAGTAAATAATAATAAAAGAAACGATCGTATCTTGTTTTTCGTAAAACAAACTATTTTAAAAGTAATCTCGAAGCGCGTACAAAAACATTTATTCGTAATGCGAAGCAAAGAGCAAATTAAAAATGTTTGCACAGTGACGGAAATAAAGGCATGAACGGCACTCGCCTTTCGTCGGTTGTTGCATAAGCAATCAAATAATTGTTTATTTTTTCTCGATTTATCGGACATGTCGAGTCTCTTCCGTATTCTTCTGGTGATGCAAACACCTTCTTAAGCCGGTCGATCGCTTAAATACACTGTAAACTGGGCAGCTTTCTCGAAGTATTTCGTATACACATATTCTCATGTTAGTCAACGATTAAATATCATGTCGAAAGTATTTTAGGAGTATCGCGGGGTAACGACGTCCCAATCCAATGGACGGGCAAGCCGTTAATGAAAATTTAATAATGCACGATTCACGTCCGGCGCGAACCTAAAACCGCTATTTAGAATTCGTTCCACCGACAGATAGAATACCCAGATATAAACCAAGCCGGATTGCATTACGACAATTATTGAGTCGTCTGTTGCTGAATTTCGATTTTCTCCACCGTCATGTCCGGATTCATGGCGGTCGCTTGCTGTATGGCTTCGGCCAATGCCTTGTCGTGGTCGATAGGATCTCCGTCCGATTGAATTGTGATCTTTTGTTCTACGCGGGTTTCAACGACCCCGTCGCGCTCGGTTTTGTACTGCAATGACAAAAGTAAGCGTTTGATAATCGGTGCACCAAGTCGTGACCGTGAAGTGTACTTGATTTCGACGGATTTGAATCGTTCTGTATCGATATTTATTAAATCAATCAACCCTTTAACGCTACATTGCAGTTTTTACTTAAATTTGAAACACCCATTCCTTTTACATAATACCTTTTAAAATCATGAAAATTAATTTCATTCTAAAGAATCCAATAAGGCGGCTGAGATGGCGCACTGGCAAGGTAAATTTACATTATTTTTCAACTCGTCAATTTTAAGAAACATTATTATAGAACAAAAAGCGTTTGGAGTCACTCAAAACAATATGTCTGACTTTGGTCAAAATTTTCTAAGACACTTTTTAAAAAAGTATGGTTTTGGTCAAAAAAAAAAGTACCAAACCTGTACAAATTCATTTTTCATCTTTAACTATTTTTCTGCCTTTGGTAATTTAGTATAAAGAGAGTTATATAAATATGTAAAATAAAATGTGTTAATGACTTTTATCCAAGTATTTAGATATTTAAATTTATAAAAATTCATTTTTTTTTGCTCACAATCATTTAATGTCTGCACTGGCGCCACCTACAACTTAACAACACATTCCAAGCGAACGCCCTCAAGTATTTGCTTCAATTAAATTAATTATCTCCTTGTAGACAAGAAACGAAATTGAATCCATTATGTTTCAAGCATATTGAATAGTGGAGGCTATGATGTATACCAAAGGAGTTCGTCTTGTGTTTTGTACAAGTACATCGAGTACAAAAGCGCAAAAAAGTGTAGAAAGGGAACTCGATATAAACATTGAAAAATATGTCAAACCTACCGTTATTGTTTCGACAGTACGCGTTTTACTCGATATGGTTTGAGAGCTGACGATTTCGCCCGTTGCACTGTAGTTGCCATCTTCGCTCTCTACGGCTACTTTCCTGGATTCGGTAGCTACCAAAGGTACTTTTGTAGTTGCCTTGACGTTGTTGTCCGGCTCACCCGCATAGACGTGAGATTCCGTCGGGATTATACCAGCTGCATCTCCCTGCAAAATTTTAAAAACAAATCCGTCATACACGGTTATAAAATGACAGAATTGAACGGTGACTTTTTGCATAATTTGCAGCATTACATGAATTTAATCTTGCAAATTATCAAAAAATTATGAACAATTTTTTGTTCAATAAATGAGCTTCATTATTTGATATGATTATCAAGTGTTTTAAGATAAACAATCTCCTTTCGACCGTGAAAAATATTGTGTATCATACATAGATTTTAATGTGAATACGAATATGAAGTCAATTTGACAGATAGAGATACGAATTAGGCGGCCACTATAGTGTTTTGCTGCAGGCCAACAGTTTAAAACAAAACTTGAAAATGTCGCGGGGGTTTTTGGGGTGACTGAATCCGAATTTAAAGACAGAATTTTGAAATTCTATAAATGACGACTCCATTGTGATCGAAAAATTTATTCTACTTCGTATTAAGAAAACGGAGCCTCCTTTTTAGGATAAATAATAAACGTACATGTAAATTTGTGACTTTTGATTCACCTCAAAAACCCACCCACGTTACAAGTTTAATGTTTTTCCTGTTTGCCCACCAGATAGTGGTCACTCCGGTCCTCTAAAGGTTAATCACAAATTATTAACAATATTCTTATAAATCTATCATTCTTAATGTTTATCAAAGTTCATCTTGCAATGACATTCCAATAAAAGTATCACAATTACACGTAAGCAACATACACATAAAAGTACGAATCTCTCTTAAAAGAGAAATGACATCAATGTACAATACAATATGAATGCAATATGTGTCCCAAATGCAAATGACAGATAAATTATACATATAATTTGTGAAGAATGTGCCGGAGAATACTTTCGAATATTGTTACTGTCGGCAAGGAATATATACACGTATAATGATTAAGTGATGTAGGTATACATACAACTCATGTATCGACTTGGAATCCGAGAGTTCAACCAGCAAAGTATAACCTCCCGTGCGATCCAGTTCGAAAGGATAGTCTTGACTTTGTGCAAGGGGCTACTTTACCTGATAATACTTATTGTAGAAGGCGTGTTGATCGTCGTCGATGTCAATGGGCGTACCCGAATCGTCACTGCTCGAGCTGGATGTACTGTCACGTCGCGAGTAGAGCTACGTCGAGCAATGTGTTAGCCAAGCCATTGTGATTAAATTATATTAAAATGAATGAATCTTACATTTCGAGGAGAATTCAAGCCACGAATTATGGTTAAGTGTATACCTCGATAAGTATTTAAAATTACATGTCCAGAAGAGAACACCTCAAATAATAGATAATATATGACTGAACCGCAGTGGGAAATCTGCAATCTTTCAGTGTGCTTTACGCATTTCTACATATTATTTATTATTCGGATTATTAGTTGCTTGTCAACTTCAATACAATAGCATTTATGTGGCATTGAATAATGTGCTGCAATGATAGATTTTGGGCACACTAGTAGATGATGAGTATTTTTACGTATATCTGGGCAATCCACAGAACTCCATACTTTTTTATATAGTAACATATAAAAATAAAACAGTTTGTTACTCAAATATTTTTAACGTTTGTTGTCATTGTGTTATGGCATGAATACGTAGTATGGTCGAGAATAATGTTGTATTTGGGAAAGAAATATATTTTTAAGACTGAAAGTTACAGGTTCCCCGGATTTGCCCACATACTTAGCATTTTCGACATCAAATTAAAATTATTCACCTTCATATCCCCTTGCTTGCAAACACGTAAATTACATTTTTACAACCACCTAATCTACAATAATAAATATTTATACATTTGTACCTATAAGAAGTCGTAAAATTTTAATTTGGACTTAGTGACTGTGTTCTAGGTGTATAAGTCGAAAAGCATTGATGACAGTGAATAGCCAAAAGCCCTTGGATAAACTTTACACGCGCACGTTGAGAATGTAAGCGTTGCAGTGTTAATTAACACGTTGCTATATTGTTGTTATTTTTTAATATTTATTTAGATTGATTAGTGTAATATTACGGGTGACGGTAAGCATGTTGAACGAAACGTCTATGATTAAAAGTTGGAGAAGTCATAACGTTTCTCGCGTATGAACAATTTAATTTCCTGTGAGACCAATCTCAGTCAGAGATATTATACGGCAGGCTCTGTCCAAATCTATACTGTCCTGGCAAACAGGTCGAGGCGGTAACGAATGCCCATTAGGTGGCGGTGCAGGGATTTGGATGTGAAGTCGCCATGTTGTAAGAACGAACAGTATAAATTTAGACAGGGCCCATTGTATTGATAATTCACGTACGTCACTCGGAGTGCATGTGCACAAAACAAACACAAACTTTGCAGTGTAAGCAACTTTGCCAGTTTCAACCATGATCCAAAGTAGACCACTATAGATTACTAGTCCCTAATTAAAAGTGAACCATTTGTTACACGACGTTAAAGCGTAAATTTAGAGAAGGAAATAATGCACGCTTCGATTTTTACCAGGGTTTTTACTTATTGAATAAATAAAAAGTAATAAATATATAGAGGACGGACACAAAAGTATTAATAAGTTATTGATTGTATCGAGAAAAAGGCTGCTTTTGGAAATATCCTAAGCCAGAAATGAAATCTGGACTTACTAAGCATTCGAATTGGTTCAAAATGAAACTCACATCAAACAAACGTGCTTCGAAACTCAAATTAGATGCACAACGAATTCAAAATAATTATATGTATATGCGTTACCTGTTCGCCAGAGAGTACGTGGCTGGTGGTTCTGACCTCTTGCGTCATGGAACGATGTTCCTGTCGCGTCGCGCTCGTCGCCGTTGTGTGTGCTACTGTCTTTTCTTCGACCTGATTTAAAACGTAATAAAACAAACGAGCTGCAGAATAAGTGAAACAACCAAAGAGATCAATAAAGATACCTGTGCATCTAATATTTTGTAAAATTTAACATAACCTTAAGTTTGAACGCAACCAAAAGTTTGCTACGCAACAAACAAAAATGTAGGATAAATTGAACAAATAAGAAATTAAAAGAAAATGTCATTCAATTGCAAGTTGTACTCGGACCATTAACGATCGTGAAATTCAAATTAGAAAATATTCCAGAACTTTGACATACCTCGCTAGTCTTTTGGTTCTTCTCGAGATCTTCACGTAGAGTGGCAGTGCGCGTAGTGACCGCAGTTGCTGATACATATGGGGATGAACCATCATTGGGTGCATCCGCCTAAAAATTTCTAGTTTGTAACTAATGCTATTCCTGCTTAATATTGTATTTATGATATATTAAAAGTAAATGAGAAAATTGCAATTGCTTCATAGTTGGATCACAATGCTACTTCTTTATAAGTTTCGATTTCGAGCACGGTGAAGCATCGGATAGCAATGTTAATTTCCACACATTTTTGAAACTTTACTAATAACGCAATATTTTATAAGTAAATTCGAAACTTTTTCACGATCATACATCGCTAAAATTGAGTTGCAAATTGGATGATACTGCGAAAACAAAAAAACTTGCATTTCATTTCAGATTACAACAATACATATAATGTAATCGACAAAAATAGACATTATAAAACAGTCCCAAACTCATAAAAACACAGATTTCTAAATAAAAGATACAAAGTTTCATTCAATTTTTAACGGTATATGACAAAAATGCATCTAATTACATATCGAAGTATATCATGCGACGAAGTATATCAAGCTTTCACTAAGATAAACTTTCGTAATATTTCATAAAAACATGATTCGAGAAACAGTAACTGCATTCAAGAGAATTAAAAATTGTATTATCAACAAACAACGAATTTATAATCCACTAACTACCTTTGAAGAATTACTCGCAAGCAAGTTACGTTTACCATCTGTACACGTTGTCTTCTTATGTTTAAATGATTAATTCTGAAAGTGGGAAATACTACTCGTGATTAATATTTAGTTATAAATAGAAGATCGTCACGTATTTACCGATCAATTTTAGTCGGAAATCTGAAGTAATAGATTTTTTTTTTGCTGAGTTGCAACGATATTTCATTATACGCTGTGACAAAAGAGATAACGAATCGATAAATTAATAAAATCAATTAAAATATTTTTTTCACCTTGTTCATCTGCGACGAATGCGTAATCTTTCCAGTGCCGCCAGGTGTAAGGTCTTCAACTTTTTCTTCGATATTTTGCGTGACGCCTTCTTGATCTTTTACTACTGATTGCTTAGTCGTTGATTTGAGGATTGTCGGAGCACTGATCGGTATCACTCCCTTCTTTTGCTTCGGCGCTGTGAACTTCATCTTAAGATCTTTCATACTCAATTCTTCCGGCTCTTCACGGTCCATCGGTTGTCCGCTCTTGGCATACACGATTCCATTCTTTATAAATCCATCGTCATTTCCGAAGTAATCTTGGTTTAACAATTTATTGTTTTTGTCGTAAATTTTTCCTTCTTTCACATAACTTCCGTCTGCATCGAAGGGCGCGTTGGCAATCGGTTTTCCGTCTTTATTGCACAAGAGTCCCTTTTTAATCAATGTAATCGTGATTATGAAGTTTTTGTTCAGGGGCTTGCCGTTGGTAGCACAAACGATTCCGTCTTTAACGATGTTTCCTTCGTTATCGAAAACTCCCTGTTTCAAAGGCTTGCCCGCTTTATCTACTATGATCCCCTGCACCACTCGCAAACCTTCTGGACCAAAGGCCTCCTGAGTCAAGGGTTCTTTGTTTCCGTCGTATACCTTCCCATTTTTTATGTAACTCGTTTCAGGACTGAGCGATCCCTGAAGTAGCGGTTTGTTGTCGCGTCCGTAGAATAGACCATCCTTGATTGTAACGCCATCGGCATTCTGTGCATTCTGATTAAGTGGCTCTCCATAGCGATCATAAACTTTGCCGTTCTTGATAACGGCTCCTTCGTTGTTGAAATCTCCTGTCAACATTGGTTTTCCGTCTTTATCGCATACCAAACCGTAACGAACGAATGTAATAGTTACGGTGGAGAAATTCTTGTTTAACGGTTTACCGCTCGAATCGTAAACGGATCCGTCTTGTATGTAACTGCCATCATTGCCGAAAGTTCCCTGCTTCATGGGTTTCTTATCCTTTCCATAAATTATCCCATTCTGAACGGAGCCACCTTCGCTACCGAATGAACTATGGTTCAAAGGCTTGCCATCTTTTCCAAGGAGTCGTCCGTCTTCAACGCAATATCCGCTGGGAAGTTCAGTACCGGCATTCATCAACTGACCGCCCCATCCATAAATCAGACCGTCTCTGATGTAACTACCGTCCATCCTAAACGGACCTTGTTTTAGCGGATGATTCGCTTTGTCGAATACGACTCCGTCTCGAATATAACACTCGTTAGGAACTAAAGATCCTTGTGTCTTTGGTTGACCTTGATTATCAACGATTATTCCGTCATGTACAGCCAAATTGTCGGGTCCTCTATCGTCTTGAGTTAGAGGTTTTCCATCTCTAGCGATAATTATACCATTGTGTACTTTATTACCATCAGGTCCCCAGGTTCCTTCTGCGACAATTTTTCCATCCTTGTTATAGACAAGACCAGCTGCTACGTACGAGCCATCTGATGCAAAATTGGCACTATTAAATGGTTTTCCGGAAGCATCAAATATAATACCATTAACTATGAAACAATCTTCGGGAAGAGACGAATTAAGGTTTAAGGGCTTTCCATCGATCCCGTAAATAAGACCATCTTTAATATAACTGCCATCCGGTTTGAAAAATGCTGCTTTTATGGGCTTTCCATCCTTCGCGACGACTTTCCCGTCTTTAATAGAAGCTCCTTCAGGAATTAAGGATTCTTGATTTAAAAATTTGCCATTCTTCGCAAAGACTGCCCCTCTTTTTATTAAGCTGCCGTTTGAACCGAAAGAATCTTGTTTGATGGGTTTTTCATCCTTTCCTAAAATGACTCCGTCTTTGATACGTATGCCGTCATGGCCGAGGAATCCTTTCGGATATGGAGTTCTCGTTAAGTCACAGATTACCCCGTCCTTAATGACACAATTATCTGGCTTGAATAAACTTTGATTCAGTAATCTGCCATTCTTTTCGTGCAATAGTCCATCTTTAATGTAAGTTCCGGCAGCGATAGGAGGAATACGATTAAGTAATCGTCCATCTTTTCCATAAATTACACCGTCCTTGACGAAACTACCGTCCGGTTTGTAAAAGGAGCTTTTTATTGGTTTTCCATCCTTGCCGACAATCCTGCCATCTTTAAGATGTGCACCGGGTGGCAGCAAAGATCCTTGATTCAAAACTTTGCCATCTTTACCGTATACAAGTCCGTCTTTGACAACGGCCGTGTCCAAATTGAAAGTGACGTGCTTTGCTAGTTTTCCATCTTTTGAATAAACCTTTCCTTCTGTGACGTAATGACCATCCTGGCCGAAATCACCACCGGATAGTGGCTTTCCATCACTTCCGAATATCAACCCGTCGTTTATGTACGTTGCATCGGGAACCAATGCCACTTGACTAAGAGGTTTTCCATTATTGTTGCAAATAGCGCCGCCGACAATATATTTCCCATCGTCTCCAAAGGATCCTTGCGTCAATGGCCTTCCGTCTCCCGAATAAATCAGTCCTTCTTTGATGTAAGTCCCGTCATTGCCTAGTTTGTTATGCTGTACCGGTTTTCCGTTCTTCCCTACGATTTTGCCATCTTTCACTAACGTATGTTCAAGTCCAAGGGTACGTTTATTTAGCAGCTGGCCATTCGAACCGTACAAGAGTCCATTTTTCACGTAACTTCCGTCAGTCCCTAAATTTACTAGGTTCGCCGGTTTCCCATCCTTACCCGTCACGATGCCATTGGCAACATGAATACCCTGGGGTCCAAAGTCGGACTTCTTAATAGGCTTTCCATCTTTCCCGCATACTTTACCATCGATTATTTTACAGCCTTCCGGTCCTAAACTTCCCTGGTCCAAAAGTTTACCGTCCTTGGTAAAAATTATTCCACCGATGATCATGGAACCGTCAGGTAGAGGCAGAACATGATAATCCGAATCTACTTTCTTGGTATCTGGAATAATTGTACCGGGTTGCATCTCCGTTTTCTGGCTTTTGATCTCTTCAGCAATAAATGCACCCGACTTTTGTTTGGCGTCACTTTTCAGTTGGAGAGGCTTGGCTTCAGGTTGTAATTGGCCAAGTCCTTTTTTCTCCTCCTTAAGTCCTGCAGACTCTACATAAGTCAGACCTGGAGTCTTCAAGCCGCTTTGTGCCGATTTTTCCGCGACTTTACTTTTTAGCTTTTCTGCAGATTCTTCGAGCTTTTTCGTCTCGCCAGGCGCATAATTAAATGCCCAACCTGTCGTCTTTTTACCAGCTGCAGTCGGCGACTGTTTGTCTTGTATTCTCGGCGATGATGGACGATCTTCGTACGAAAATCCGAGTGGCGTGTGCGCCTTCTTTGTGGGCGAGGTTGCGGTCTCTTCGTACTCATATTGCTTCGTATACACTGGCTTCTTCGGTTCACTGGTGACTTTTTCAGGGTCTTTCTTTTCCTCAGACATCGTAATCTTTTCTGAAACTGGCAGATTAGAGTCGATGTCGATCTTTGAACTATCCAGCTCCTTGGTCTTTTGCTTCTTTTGTTTGTCATCCTTGTCTCGTTTACCAAACAGGAATCCGCTGACTGGGCTCTTTTCGCGCAAACAAAAAATTTAAAGTAATTCAAAAATGGTCCCTTCCGGGAGTAGAATATTACATTGGTGGTTGTCGATTAGGCACTACTGTGATATTTACAAAAATATGGCAGTATGATTCGGCCATGATGAAAAGTCAGTACAGTGGAAATTCATGTATAGACAACACAATTAACTTACCTTCGTTTTCACCTTCTCTTTTTTCTCCTTCTCCGGAGTTTCAAGGGGCTTTTCGGCTTTTTTATCTTTTTTTTTCGTCTCCTTCTTACTAGGAGACTTTTCGTCAATGCTATCGAGTATTATGCTTTCGTTTATTATATCAGATTTCTGGAGATCATTATAGTTTTCCTTTTCGCTTTCGTTATTTTTTTCCTTCTTCTTCTTGGAAAGACCACTGGACGGTAGGACCGGAATCCCTCCGACCAGTTTCTACAAGTAAAGTTACACAATCACACCATCATTTCATGCAATAAGCTATGTGCCATGATCAATTAATTTAAACTAAAATATTCTCAAATATAAATGGCCAAACTTCGATGCTGCACATACACACATTTCGTGCTTTTCATGCGCTGGAGAAGATACCAAAACATCTTACCAAATAAATATACTATATCTTACCAGTATATATGCAATTTAAATTCTCATGAAATAATTTGATAAGCTTCAAACATTTGTCAAGTCGTTTGATGGAAACTGACGGTCAATTAATTACGAAATGATGAGGAATTGAATTGCATATATATTGCATATGCATAAATCTGCACTTATGAAATTCAAGTCATCGAATTCTTAATCTGTTGAACTTAACGTCTTATATTTAAATGTCCTACAGCAAATTTAAAAGGATAACGTTAAAAACAGTTTTATCGAAATAGAAGTTATACTTGCGAATCACCGATAGTTAAAAATACAAAATTAAATAAAATTTCTTATATTTTTTTTTACGAAATAATTGAGTACAAAAATAATCTATCAAAACTAAATAAATTTGTCGACTTGAATTTTGTGGGCAGGTCTTGGACAGTTTGTTTATGAGAAGCGGCCTATGGAAAAATCTTCCACATGCATTCGGGGACGAAAGAAGATTTCGGTAGGACGTCTAAAGAATAAAAAAATAAAATAAAAAATTAAAAAAAAAAAAAAAAAAAAAAACATAAAACATCAAGTGCGTCACACGAATTTCTAGCTAAGATATGATTTATTACGAATCGGCGATACGTGATGATGTGCGTGATGATAATGATCGATGTTGTAGTAGCCATCTATACCTTGCCATGATCGGCGTCGTATTCCCCTTCCAGGCTACTGGCACTGCTGGCCGAGGTCGTTCCGGCACTTATTTTGCGAGCTAGCTAGTGATGTTAGTTAAGTGCCGGTTAATCGTAATGGCGCTACCAGACATTCATTCAGAACTCAGAATAGGGGACGATACTTTTCGCACCGATGAAAACGCGACACGATGAGCGCGAAGTAAACATTTTCGCAAAATATTCGCCTCATATCGTCCTCGTGAATCGACCGAATTTAATGACGTGTAAAATAATAACCTTTGAACGCTAACTGATTGGTTTATTAGTGTTACGAAAAATGTATGTGGTGGTTAGAGTTTCGTATCGTTTTTTTTTTTCAAATTCAAACGCGCGTAATATAGATTCTTTATTTTACATCCCATTGTCATTTACTCGTTATAAAGGGTCCACCTACATTGATGAGCTACCAGTAATTAATGAATTGATATTTCTACTATGACGGATCCTCGTGAATGATAAAATACTTTGCAGTTTGCACGTTTGAGTAAGTTGCGATTAATCAATGGAGTATAGCTAGGGGAAAATGCCTACTGCAAATTACATCGCCTCATCTTACTTTCACCCTAATGCTTTTACGAAATAATAGTTACCTTGTCTTTCTGCTTTTTCACGGAACCTGGACGTTGGTCGATGTGTTCCATGTCTCGAATTATTTCTGGTTCATATGTCATGGTATGGCGTTTGCTTGGTTCGGACCCGTAAGATTCCAGGGATCTTTGCTGACCTAAAGCTGAATAATTTGTACATCTCCGTAAAATATTAATAAGATACGCTAAAAGAAATAGTTACTCAAGTATTTAATAAATGATAACAAGTA